>JAOUQZ010000025.1:16351415-16363865 GCA_028564935.1 Neosilurus hyrtlii
CTGAAGATGTAGAAATCGCTGTCGTCGGACAGAACAGGACAGTTCCACTCGCTGGCCAGAGCAGCTATTTCCCAGTCCGCCTCCGCCAGACACTGAATGAAGGGGATTCCGAGTTTCCGGAGGATCTGCTGAAACACGTGTTTGATAAGGGCGGGTAAAATTTCCCCTGAGCCGCCCCTGGACAAGGCATCGGCTCTTCTGATTCTTTCTTGGAGTCTGGTCTTCAGGGTGTCGAATTTTTTGTCAGTGACGTCGTCCCCTCCATCGAGCACCACGTAGGGCTCAATACTGCAGATCCGGAGGTTTTTAAAAAACAGTGAAACTATTCTCTCAAAGTCGTTATAATCTCCGCCGTGTGCTTGGTCCAGGAGAGACCTGAAATACAGATGGTAGTACAAACTGGATCCATCGATAATGAGTTTGTTTTCTTTAAAGCAGCAGCTCTTCAGAAACTCCTTGTTGTTTGTGATGAAGCCGGAAAGCTGACGAACTCCCATCGTAACCAGATGTTTTGGTGCTTGAGATATAAAACAATAAGAGTATACAGTCATGATGAGCGTTTACATACATTTAAAGTATGAACAATAACTCTTTTTATAGTGAGGTATGTGGTTATGCAGGCTTTTATTACAGCTTATGATGACAACCATAAACAGGCACAGCAAGTTCTTTTCAAGAGAAACTAAATGCTGATTCAGAGAGACAAGCTTCATTCATTTAGTTAAAATTTGTACAGCACTTTTAAGAGCGGACTTTGAGACAAATGTGTCACGAAACATTCTCTCATTCTCTCACAATCCACTAAATCCTACTAGGGTCACAGAAAGGGTGGAGCCTATCTCAGCCAACACTGGGTAAAGGTTGGGTACACTCTGAACACCTCGCCAGTCCATCACAGGGCAACAAAAACGTGCAACCATTCACACTCACACCTCGGGGCAATTTAGAACAACCCATAAACCTAATGCACATGTCTTTGGACTGTCGGAGGAAGCTGGAGTACCCAGAGGAAATACAAGCATGGGGAGGACTCCACACAGAAACGCCCTCTCTGAGCCTGGGACTCAAACCCAGGACCTTCTTGCTGTGAGGACGACACTACACCAGCATGTCACACCATCACTAAACATTTTATTTATGAATGAATATAATTGAAATGTGTAAGAGTTATAAACCTCTATAAAGTTTCTTTGTAATGATCCCCAACTTTAAACATACCTTACAAATAAAACTTAATTTCATGGACTAAAAAAAGGCTGACTGTACCATCTTAAAGTTAGAACATAAACATAAAGTTACTATATTTACATTATTATCCCCACCATAACACTGAGTAAGTTTCAGTATTTATACCATAACTCACCTCAATATAAATGTTCAGACCAAATTGTAGACTGTAGTTCTGCTGAAGTTCTGTGTTCCACACCGAACTGAGTGTTTGTGTCTGTCTGTGTCCCTCCAGCAGAATAAACCAGTCTTTGCTGTGTTGGTGTGATTTGGGACGTGGCCACAGGGGGCTCTTTATTTTCCTCATCAGGAAAACGAAACTTAGATTCTCAGACTAAAGGAAAGCGAAAGTACCAGAAGCTCACGGTTTACTTTCATCTTGCTCATATTTAGGGCTGTGACATCATTTCTATCAGCCTGAGCGCGTGACCCAAGTTACTGTTTATCTTCTCTGTGATTTATATTCTTATTTTTACATTTAATTCTACATTAAAATTTCTGTTACAGAACCCTGTGTTCATATCAGTGCAGACTTTCTTCAGGAAATAAACTAATCAACTCCTGATTCACTCCCTCACATCATTTAGGCTAAAATATGTATAATCAAAAATAGTCTGAAATATTTATTCATTCATTCATTTTCTATGCCGTTTAATCAAGGTCGTGGGGAGGCTGGCGTCCATTTCAACTGACTCTGGGCGAGGGCGAGGTACACCCTAAACAGCTGGTCAAGCCATTGCAGGGCCAACACACACACATACACACCACCATTCACACTCACACCTAGGGGCGATTTGGAACAGCCAATCAGCCTACTGTGCATGTTTTTGGACTGTGGGAGGACACCTGAGTACCCGGAGGAAACCCATGCAAGCACGGGGAGAACATGCAACCCCCACACAGAAACACCACGAGCACGGGATTCGAACCCAGGACCGTCTTGCTGTGAGGTGGACGTGGTAACCACTGTGCCACCGTGCCGCCTAGCCTGAAATATATGTAATATATAACTAGTGATTAGCATAAAGCTAAGTGCAAGCTGAAGTTATTATACCTGGTTATATTTTTCATGAAAAAGGAAATTAATCACCAGAATAATCACCAGGTTGTATTTCATAACATGTTTGAAATTAATGTGGGGTAATAAACCTGCATTATTTGTAAGCTTTATTCAGATTTATTCAGATATTATCTGTTTTTTAGCTTCAGAGCTCCAATGAGTAAACCCTCACCAGTAGAAATTTGTGTGACATTTGTGTAAAAATTTGCATCTGATTCTCAAAAGCCACGATGGAATCCTGACCTCTCAGATTGCGTCCCATTCGGCAGTGTGAAGCCGGTGTCATATGAACACACACAGATTCACACGGGCTAAACTTAGCTCTGCACCACGCAAGTGGCACAGGAAGGAAGACGCACTCTCTCCCAGGAACACGCAGCGCGTTGAACTCATAAACAGCTTTAAAATCTCAAAGTGGAGAAAAGTTTTAGAAAGAACTTAGAGAGGTTTAGATCTGAGGACACGATGATGTCGCCGTGACTGTGGAGGAAACATCACCACTCACGTTCAACACATGACGTCTGGGATATTCTCTTTCTGGAATCAAGTTTACAGCCATTTTTCCTGACGATGTCACTGAGAATCAGATCCCTCTGGGCCCTTTGCTTCATTCTCATGTTTGGTAGGTTTATTCTTCTGTTTATTTCTTCGACACCAAACCATGACTTCACCCTTTAAAGAACAGCACACTTTTTATTTATTTATAGTTACATGCTTATGATTTGGGTTGTGGTGTAACAGGTTACTTCCTGTTCTTGCTTAGGTTACAGCGGCTATAAACAGCCTGTTTGTGTGTTCTCCCCATGACTGTGTGAGGTTTCTTGCGGGTAATCTGGTTTCCTTGTGTTGGTGAGCTGTTCAGGGTGAACTGCACTTTCACCCAAAGTTGGCTGAGATAGGCCCCACACTGGAGACTCCAAAACATGCTAATGCTAAACATTTCCTCTTAGAGAAAAACGTTTACACGTGCTTTTCCTTTTACACATGTATGCAGCGTTACTATAGAAACCATAGTGTATTTAAACCACTGAATTATTATTAATATTGAGATTAATACTAAGTTCTCCCCGTGCTTGTGTGGGTTTCCTCTGAGTACTCTGGTTTCCTCGTTCAGTCCAAAAACATGCACAGTAGGCTGCTTGGCTGTTCCAAATCACCCCTAGGTGTGAGTGTGAATGGTTGTGTGTGTGTGTGTTGCCCTGCGATGGCCTGGTTAGCTGTTCAGGGTGTACCCCGCCCTCGCCCGGAGCCGGCTGAGATGGGCGCCAGCCTCCTCACGACCCTAATTAGGATTAAATGGCTCACAAAATGAATGAATTAATATAAACCTGTGATGTGAAGCTGTTTTACTACTGTTATTAAAAAAATTCAACACCTTCTGCCCAATCACGATCCAGAGCTCAGCAGCACCGTGGAGTAAATCGTTAACATCTAATATAAATATTTCTATCATTGACACGTCTCAGGATGTGAACTGGACCGAAACATTCAGGTGTACAGAATCTTCCCATCCCGACACCAGGTTTTTCTGTGTCTCTGCAGTGCGGTGGTGTGATGGAAGCTGTGCCGAGGTGGACTCCATGACGGAGACGGTGGCTGGAGACGACTTCCTGTTGGGCTGCATTTCCTGTAAAAGGAGGGAGGAAGTCAGTGGCGCCACTACTGTGGATTGGCACTTCAAACCTGTCGGAGGAGATGAGTTCACCCATGTCAGTGCGCTCGGACACCGTACAGTTTAACTGATGCTACTTTATCGTCATAGTTACCAAATAAACCAGACATGATCCTGCTGTTCTTTCGTTCAGCATCACGTCTGTCTGGTTAGTGAGGAAACCATGGTCCTGTCTGAGTCTGTGAATCGTCATTAAATCTCCCTTTTCCTTTAACCATATCTTCCGTTCACACCACTGAACTCATCCATCCATCTGTCCATTCATCCATCCATTCATTCATTTACTTCATAATCATTTAAAACATACACCAGTCCATCACAGGGCCAGTACACACGCAGCCCTTCACTCTCACACTCACACCGAATACTGTATACTGTAACATGCATGTCTTTAGACCTTCGGAGGAAACCAGAGTGCCCTTAAAAAAGCCCATGAAAACAATGAGAACACACAAACTTCACACAGGAATGCCCTCACTGAGCCCGGGACTCAAACCCAGGACCTTCTTACTGTCCTGTGCCCAAATTGCCTCTAGGTGGGGGGGTGAGTTGTTGCGTCTGTGTTGGCCCTCTGATGGAATGGCGAGCTGTTCAGGGTGCATCCTGCCTCTGCCCAGAGTTGGTTGAGAGAGGCTCCTCCCTCCCCACGACCCTAGTCGGTCTGGCAACTAATGATGACGATGATATTATATTAGAGAAAGAGTTCATATCTTTACATCTGTGAGGTCTGTTTATTGTTGGTGTGAACATGACGTCACTGAGCCGTTTTCTTCTTCTGACTTTCAGATCTTTCATTACGATTATCCGACCTCCACCATCCTGCATGATGACTTCAAGTCTCGACTAGAGTGGGGTGGAACCAAGGGAACTGCAGATCTTCAGATTGGAGCCATTTACATCCGGAACGTCTCATTTAACGACACTGGCACTTACACATGCACCTTTGAGCGTACGCTATTCCTCGCACTGGGCAATGAACATGTGACCATCAAAAAAACAGTGGAGCTCACCGTCCTCTCAGAAGGTAAAGTTTAACTTGAAGTTTAAAATGTCAGGCTCTATCACTTTAAATGAAATATTAGGAGTTTCTTTCTTTGAATGTAATTTATGGTGGATCACCAAAACATTCTGATTTTAATCAGGTCTCTTATACTGCAATAATTATTATGTACTAGAATTATATCAAACTGGGATATGTTTTGCTTTTCATGCAAATGTGAGTCTCTTCATTTCATCCTTATTTCAACCAAGGAGTGAAAATGATTTTTTTATTGAAATTCAGCTTACAGTCAGAAGAGGGCGCTAAACCTAAACTTTATAAAGCAGGTACTCTTTCAGTCTGAGCTTCCTGCAAATTATTATATTATTATTATTATAAAAGAATTTTCATTTTTACTTTCTCAGAACTTGTGGTTATATAGGTGGCGCTAGAGAGACAGTCCTCGATGAATGGAAGTGAACTGAAGTAGAGTTAAACATTAATTATTTACACTTGCTTCTGGACAAATTTTATTTTCGTGTTGGAAATAAAGTTTTGATTTTATATCAGAATTGAAATAAAAAAAAAAAATGAATGTACATTAGGGTTTTTTTTTCCAGTATGAAGGTTGCGGCGTTCTACTCTATGAATAGGGTTAACATTTATGATATGCCTCTAAAAGATCAAATGGGCACTCAAACTCCATTTATCTCTGTTTGCTAATGAGCCGCTAACACAGAGCAAGACGCGTCCCGAGATCGGCCCACAGTAACGAGAGCCGTGAAAAAGATTCATAACATTCCTGAAACTATAAACCGTATATTCTTCCCTCCTTTCAGCCAACCGTGAGTTGACGTCACTGATTTCAGAGATCATGATGTACGTCATCATCATTGTGCTGCAGCTGTGGTTGATCGGCGTGTTGATTTACTGCTACAAAAAAATTTATGCTGAGAACGAAGCTCGCGAGGCTAGAAACGCTCAGCGCAAAAAAAACAGGTGAGGGTTCATTTTTAATCTCAGAATTAAATTTCAATTTAAATGTGTTGTTTATTGTTGTTTAGCATGTGTGTGCGTGTGTGCTAATACTTGTAATACTAGCATACAGTATACCGTTTATTTCTGTAAAATTCTGTTTATTTCTATTTCATTCATTTCTAAACGTTCCTGTTTCACCGGAAGACTCATTGACTCGAAGGACACTTGTGATGGAGTGAACTTGGAGTAGCAGTATTTTCTGTGAGTTATTAAAACTATAAACTCTCCTGTATGATTATTAGATTTCTATTTATTATATAAAACATTTCTTTGATCTAATTGTGGTTATTTGTTTATTTATTTATTTATAAAGAATGATGAATCCTGGACATTTTGCTGCTCACAAGAAGAAAAATCTTTAAAGTCTTAAACATAAATAAATTCCGGTTCCCAGTTTGGTCTTAAGGAAGGAAGTGAAGCGATCTTTACTCTTCTGATCTCAGACTGTGAGCTTATTACTGATATGCTGGTTTTTGGGTTAATCTACAAAACTTACAACAAACTCATCATTCATCCTTCATTCATTTTCTGAAGCGCTTAATCTTATTCAGGTCGTGGGGAGGCTGGCGCCCATCTCAGCCGACTCTGGGCGACGGCGGAGTACACCCTGGACAGCTCGCCATGCCATTGCAGGACACTTACTTTAAACTTTTAACTTAAAATATTTCTTTCTTTTAATGCTAGTTTGTACGTTTGAATGTTGTTCTGTGGTGGTAGTTTTAGTTAAACCTGTTTACATTAATCTATTTATATTAGTGGTAGTCTGTGAATCTGACTGTTCAATATTACGCTAGTTTGTACATTAAGCTTCTCATTACAGTCTCGCGCTAATTTTCGAGTTACTCGAACTGCGAACTGTTTGTTTTTAAGGGAATATTTTAGCATTGTAACATTATGCTAGTCTATTTACAGGTATGCTAATTTGAAAAGTAGCTTAATTCTTTGAATGCTAGTTGATTTAAATGCTTGTTTGTTACTGATGTTCACATTAATTATGTTTCGCATTATGAATGTTAGCAATGCTATACGTAGCATGCAGCTCAGAATCGGTAAGATTATCTCCGATAACGGAAAAGAAACAAAGTGATAAATTACGTACTGCTCGATTTTACTGTAATTTACTGATTCTCTGCACTTAGTGACGGAAACACCTGATTTATCACAATAAAACTGCTTTATTCACCTCTGAGGAAGCGGCGTATCATAAATACGGTTTATTTTTCATACCGAAGAGCATCACAGATAATCGTCTGATTCACCCTTCGCTCTGTTTTCAACAGTCATATATATTGAGTATTTGTAAAACAGATGTTTATAATAAAATATAAGAAAACTGACTCTGACGGAATGTAATTACATGGTTGTTATTCTTCTATTTTACAGATTCTTTGTTTGGTTTGTGTTTAAATAAAACCCCACAGTGAGGCAAAATCGGAATGAAACTTGAATCTCTTGTGGATAAATTTTTCTTCATTTTCTGAGCCGTTTAATCCTAATTAAGGTCGCGGGGAGGCTGGCGTCCATCTCAGCCGACTCTGGGCGAGGGCGGGGTACACCCTGGACAGCTCACCAGACCATCGCAGGGCAACACACACACAACCATTCACACCCACTCTCACACCAAGGGGCGATTTGGAACAGCCACTTAGCCTACTGTGCATGTATGTGGACTGTGGGAGGAAACCGGAGTACCCGGAGGAAACCATGCAAGCACGGGGGCGACATGCAAACTCCACACAGAAACACCCCGAGCCCGGGAATCGAACCCAGGACCTTCCTGCTGTGAGGCAGATGTGATAAACGCTATAAACTTTTAAAGAATTGAATAAACAATTGGTTTATTCCTCATGTAAAACGTTGCACTGAATTCTTTTCACAGGTCCAGACATGACGTGTCCTGTGTTTGAACCACGATGTGTTCAAGAAAATACAGATTTTAAAAGGAGGTGTGGTTTAGATTTAAATAACTGTTTCTTAGCTGATGTTCTTCATGATGTTCTCTATATTGGTAGTAGATCATTTCGGTGTGAAGTTTGATCAGATGAGTTAAGTAACTACGAAGGCATGGCAGCGTAGTGGTCGGCACGTCCACCTCACAGCAAGAAGGCCTGGATTCGAGTCCCGGGCTCAGCGAGGGCGTTCCTGTGTGGAGACTGCATGTTCTCCCAGTGCTAGCATGGGTTTTCTCTGGGTGCTCTGGTTTCCTCCCACATTCCAAAGACATTGGGTGTGTGCATGGTTTTCTGTGTGTGTGTGTGTGTGTGTGTGTGTGTGTGTGTGTGTGTGTGTGTGTGCATGTTGCCCTGCGATGGTCTGGTGAGCTGTTCAGGGTATACCCCACCTTCACCCAGAGTCGGCTGGGATAGGCTTCTCCCTCCCTGTGACCCTGGTGAGATTAACTGGTTCAGCAAATTAATAAATAATACTGTATATACATATATATATATATATAAATAAACTGGATTTTTAAAAATTTCAATATCACATATTTTGTTCAGTTTGTTTGACAAATCAAATCTTTTTATTTCATTATTGTTTATAAACATCATTCTTTAAACAGCTCCGAGGTCCTCCATCATAAATGCCTGCTGTTCCTTCAGGATGTTGTAGAGAATCTGTTTTCCTCTATCACCACTGGATTTTATTGGCCCAATCAGTAACTGGCGCATTTGTTTCTGAGGCGTTTTCTCGGTTATAATGTCTTGGTACTGCTCAGAATTGATGACCTTTGCAGTCAGGAGTTTGTCCAGTATGGGTTCCACAGTGCAGGCTTTCTCTATGAGCACGTCGATGTGCTGATCAATAAAGACGGCACCTGGAACAATCAGTACGCAGTACAATTATTAATGACCCTATTCACCGTACAGCATTAATAACCGTACAGTTCCAGAGGTACACAAATTTACCCTCTTAAAAATAAACCCATCAATCTACAGTTTCTGTCTCATTTTTGTGTTGTAGTGAAATAATAATCTGATTTTCTGTACTATCCTTTTAACGATGATTTAAACAATGAACATCTCCAGTGACTTTTTTTCTCACTTATATAAATAAGTTCAGCACATTTTTCTCTTGTTGAATTAATGTGGGAAAATTTCTGTTTACCACACAATCGGGACGCCATCGACTGATCAACCTGCAAAAAAAAAAAAAACAACAACAACACCATTTTACTGATGACTGATGAATCAGTGAACCCAAAGTGTTTATTAACATGAACATCACCAAACCACGTTACTGTACTGCAACTACACTTCACAGCCCACACCATACTGTCACTATAAACAGAACTCCACTGTACCACTGCTGGCATATCGGTGTGACGTCTCAGGTGCACATACTTTTGCCTTATAGTGCATCTTAAATTATCTTTTAAAACCAAAGAGGCTAAAATGAAGGAAAACAAGCTAACGGATCACCCACGAACAAGGAAGGGTAGACTATCTCTTTTTCAGAGTATAGATTGGCTGATCTCATTGCGTGTGTATGTGTGTGTGTGTGTTTCAGTAATGTGAAGTTTACACACCTCATCCTTCTGAATGGAGTAATAGCCGTCCTGAAAACAAGCACAGAACAAACAGAGGTTATACTGATGTTTATTACCGTTTTAGATTCTCTTTAATGTTTAATCTTAGGTAATGTTTGTCATATTCGTAGATTTTTCGTTTTTTTTTTTTTTGGACTGATGGAAGAAACCTGAGGGCCCAGAGGAAACCCGCAGAGCATGGGAAGAACATGCAAACTCCACCCAGGAGCTGGGAATTGAACCCAGGACCAGACACTTGTCACTTCACACTTACAGACACTTGACACTTTACATACAGTTAAATGTAGTATACAGTTACATACACTATACTTACTTATTATTTTATATTGTTATTCTATTTTGAAATTTTATTTTAATTAATTTTTTATTTACATTTTAAAAATATTTTTACATTTTTTTATATTGATATTTTATATTGACTTTAACCATAAAGTCCCTTAAATAGTTATAATTATATTGTTCTTCTTTGTCTTCTTGATAGTTTTTTTTATTCTTCAATTTTGAGGACAGTCGTAACAAGCATCTCACTACAATTTGTTCTGTGTAATAAATAAAACTGAACTGAAACTGAATTGAAATTGAAAATTGAAATTGAATTGAATTGAATTGAAATTGATTTTCCTGCTGTATCCACCAATATAACGATCTGTTATTGATCCCCATCGCCGCGATCCAACGGAATTCTTTACAACAAACGAAATGGTGGATCCTGCCAGATGTTCCAGATGTGCTCGATCCCCGTGTTCTACCTGTACCTTCTGTGCGGCGGCTGTGAAGTGAAACCGAAAGCAGCGCGAAAACCATTCAGAGGAAAAAACCTTTTAAAGTAGAAGATGAAACCCACCTTTGACATTGTGTTTAAGATTAACCGCAGAACCAGAACCAGAGCCACAGCCAGAACTTGAGCTTGAACTTGAACTTGTAACTCGAAGCGCTGGAGGGGGGTTTTCTCTCCCGGATGGAGGTTTGAACGTTTATCAGTGCCGCCCCGCCCCTTTTTGTAAATATATTGAACAGACGCGCCTGGTTCCTTTACACTCCTGTACAGTAGGTGGCGCTCAGTGCACGAGATGCAGGACGCAAAACCCACCGTCCCTTGGGTTTCTCTCGCGCACGCGCAGTTGCGGCTCGTTAAATCCAGCAGCTACCTGATCACAGAAACTTTAGGTCTCTGAACAACACAGTAAACATTAAAACAGTAAAACAGTAAATAACCACATTCCAACCTGGGAATTAAACCTAAACCCCAAACCGAAATGCATTAAAGTGTTTATATTAAAATATTTATATTCAAATGTTTATATTAAAATATTTAATTTTAAATATTAAAAAAATATATGAAAATGTTAATATTAAGATGTTTATATTAAAATATTGATATTAAAATATTAACATTAATATATTTATATTAAAAGATTTATATTAAAGTGTTTATATTAAAATATTGATATTAAAATATTGATATTAAAATGTTTACATTAAAGTGTTTATATTAAAATATTTATATTAAAATATTAATATTAAGATGTTTATATTAAAGTGTTTATATTAAAATATTTATATTAATATGTTTATATTAAAATATTTATATTAAAATATTTATATTAAAAGGTTTATATTAAAATATTTATATTATAGTGTTTATATTGAAATGTTTATATAAAAATATTTATAATAAGATGTTTATATTAGTGTTTATATTAAAGTGTTTATATTAAAATGTTTATATTAAAATATTTATATTAAAATGTTTATATAAAAGTGTTTATATTAAAGTGTTTATATTAAAGTGTTTATATTTTATTAATTGGTAATGGTAAATTTTTTAATGGTGGTATTTTCATTTTTCCTGTAAGAATTTGGAGAATCATTTTTGCTATTGCGGTCGCATAGGGGTTTATTGTAAGTGGGCCTCCAGACCACCAGGGGGCCCTATGACATTTCAAATAAAAATGATAAAAAGTAGTAGAAAAGGTTTATTTTTAGACGTCTAAATACCACAGACGGGTCACGCATCGCTCTCGCGGTGTCAACAATGATCTTGGAGAGGGCTGCTTGTGGGTTTTTGCTCCAGAATCAGTGGGGAAGTGAGCATTAAGAAAATGTTTTAATGAGACTAGAAAGCGATCTGTGGGGTTATTTGGCTCAGAACATGATCTCATAGTATCAGTATTTAATTTTATTGTTATGGAATGATAGTACAGAATAAATACATGTTATTTATTTATTAAAAACAATGTAGAAAAATTATTGCAACATATTTTTATAAAGTTATTCTTTAAGTAAAATAGTTAAATACATAGAAAACCAGTAGAGTAGGCTCTTGTTTGCATTTATTAGATCTTATCAAACTGTTTTAGTATTATATATATATATATATATATATATATATATTTATTTATTTATATATATTTGTTGGTTTATGGATCGTACTTGTTGGTATTAAAATAAATTAAATTAAAATAATTTCTAGACGTGCTTGTTCGAAGTGCACACTGCACTAAGGCTGACTTGGAGGGAGCTGCATCTGCCCTCTTGCACGCAGTGACCCATTTGGAATGTCTGTCGGGAGACTTCTCATGATTGGGAAACCTAAAAATCCATGTATAGTGTACACCAGCATTCAGGATGTTACACACACACATGTACATCTGTATAATACATGGATACACAGTGTAGATTTGGGACATAATATCATATAGTGTACATCTATACACACAGGTGAGAAATGTACGAGTATCTACATGTATATATGTGCATAATATATATACTGCTATAATATAGTAAATATAAATATATATAATATAATACAATGTAGTAGGTGTTGCTGCAGGAGTGTTTTTCATACTCATGAGATCACGTTGTTTACATTTACTTCATACCTGTAGATATAAGTTCTGACTCCGACTATAATCTCCCACATGCAC
>JAOUQZ010000025.1:16388359-16399296 GCA_028564935.1 Neosilurus hyrtlii
TGTCACAAAGCAGCTTTACATAGTAAATTAAATTAAGGAGGAATCTAAACATTTTCTCTACAACCCCTACACATCCCACATCAGATCAAGTTCATTTCTACAGAGAGTATAACCTGGATGGGTTCTTCTGCAGAGAGAGAGATAGAGAACCTGATCACTAACCACATGTTCCTGTTACTTTAAGTACCATTTTGTACTGAATACGTACAGTTTAGAAAGTCCATAACACATAATTATTTCAAGGAACCCTTAAAGAACCCTAAAGGAACCCCTTTTAAAAAAATATACCCAGTACTGCACTGAGAGGCTGAATATCACACCTTTATAAAGATTTCATAAAAAAACAATGAGAAAAATACAAAGCTTCGTTAAGTGCTCTTTACGGGTGTAATATACCATTGATTCATTCATTTCCCAAACTGCTTAATAGTACTAGGGTCGTGGGGAGGGCCTATCTCAACCGAATTGGTGAAGGCCAGATACACCCTGAACAGCTCGCCAGACCATCGCAGGGCGAACACACACACACACCTATTCACACTCACACTCACACCTAGAGGTGATTTGGAACAGCCGTTAGGCTACTGTGCATGTTTTTGGACTGTGGGAGGAAACCGGAGTACCCGGAGGAAACCCACACAAGCACGAGGAGAACATAGAAACTCCACACAGAAACCTCGCCATTCTTGCAGTGAGACAGATGTGCTAACCGCGACACCACCGTGACGCCCCAGGATGTAATATGAATATGGATAATGAAAAATAAGTTTAGAGATTTAATAAAAGGTCCTACTTTTAAATGTTAAATCAGAGGATTTAGGTCTGTATCTGTAACCTTACGGATCCCTCTAGGGTCCTTCGGTTTACTGCCACAGACCCTAAAACCCTAAAAACGGAAGAGAAACATAAATGTAACTGACTGAAATCGAGTGAAAATAAAGAATATATAAATAAGTGTTGAATAATGTTAGTTAGAATTTGAAGTGAAAAGTTTAAACAATGTTTAAAGATCATGTGTAAATTCTCATTGAGAGTAAATCTGTGGATATTTTGGACCCCCTGTGACTGTCGAACCCATAAACTTGTCCCCACATGGAGGAGACCGGATTCCTCTGGAAATCCAACCGCTCCCTGCATTGTTTATGGGAATCACAGCAGAGATGATGAACATATTGTCTACCAGATGAATCATCACATTACTGTAATCTCCAAATAAATTTCAAAATCATATGCGCTCAGAGTTTGAGCCTCTTTTTGTTTTAACCGGCTATTGTGACGCACATGTGACAGGGAATTGTGTGTGTGTGTTTGGGGGGGTCAGCATCAGCATCAGAGGCAGCTGAAGAATGCTAATAAAATTTGCTGGAAAAAAATCACTGGAACTGGGAAATGAGAGAGAGATACCCATTTTTGTTGGATGCACGTATGTGACCTAATTAAAAACTAAACAAAACACAACAAAAAAAACACGGTGAGACAATGAGTTTTTTTTAAATTAAAGGAATTTAGAAAATGTTTTATTGTATTAAATGAAACTCGAGACACGATGTAATAAAGCATATAAAGGAGATGCATTTTCAGTGAACACTGTGGTTTTTGGTGGTAAGAGGCGGGGCAATTATTAGCAATGCAAAGTGGGCGGAGCAAACAGTGCTACAAAGTTGAACACTTTATGCAAATGAAATATAAAGGTGACTATATGACCATCAGTGAGGGATGGTGGTTTGTTTGATGTATTGTTTCATTCCTGTTTTTTTTTTTTTTTTTTTTTTGAAAACAAAAGTGCTTTTTCACTTGACATTTAAGCAACATTCCTTTAAAATTTTATTTGTAATACAAGAACATCGTACCTGCAAATAAATATATCTGTGACTGGGTTGATATTTGTTTTGTAGCTATCTTGCGTAGCTAGATAGCATCAGAGAAAACATGGCAGTAAATTAAAGATAAGACACGCCCACAAACAAACAATAATTTGCATGGATTGCAGTTTGAAAACAACAGCAATTAGCTCGCTAACATATCCCTGTACGCTACCGGAATAGTGATTACTCTTCATGTGAAGAAAAAATTAAAAGGAAAGTCTGTTGTGAGTCGTTTATTTTCTTTGCTAGCTAAGCTAATCAAAAATTTTTTTTAATGTGGTTCACTGAGAAAAATGAATAAATAAGTCACATCGTACTGTTATTATGAAACAGAGATTATAAATCAGTTCTTACTCCACCCTGTTTACCGACATCTGTGTGTTTTCATGAGGCTGCGGTGCTTATTCTGCATTTCCTGTCTGTTTGAAGCTATTTTAAGATAATAAACGGCTGCCACAGGAATAAAACTCTCATGAATAAAATCTAACCTAATAAATAAAGAAAAACATCAACAAGGATGGGAAACATATTATCGCTTCAGAAACACCAGTGCCACCTGAAATACCCTCAGAGATTAGCAAACATGCTAAATCAGAGTGGGTGTGTGTTGTTGTTGTAGGAAGCTCTGGCGGTGGTGAGTGAGGATCAGTCCATTTTTGAGCCGGCGTTTGGAAGCATGAAGTCTGAGATCACGTCTCCAACGGCGCAGGCCGGATTTAGACAGGGGTCCGAGGAAAGCACAGATTCCGAGTGGACGAATACATCAGCGAACAATCCTGCAAAGAAAAACGAACACATTAACGGAGCTAGGTAACACACACACACTCAAACAGTCTCACACACACTCACATACTCCCCCTAAATACTCCGGTGTTGGTATTTAAACTCTTCATAGATTCCCACTTTCCCAGTACTTTTTAATAAGAACAATTTGGGGGTGGAGTTAGAAATAAGCTGTTTGTGATATCACTAAAAAAGCCAATTATGAGCTGATATGCAAATTATTAATGAGGACAAATGAAAACTTTCAGCCTTGGATTAATCATAGCTCGCTAATTTAACTTCCAGTCCAAAATCATTGTGCTAATCTTGCTAGCCAGCGTAGCCACTGTTAATCATCTGGGGATGGTGGGTTACTGCGGTAACGGTGAATGCTATCTGACATGTTTTTCTGTTGGTAAATAATCAAGTAAGAAAACGAGGGCGTATCGCAAGACCCTGATACAGAAATACACTGAATAATGTGAAATAGTTTACTCGCAGTTAGCTAAGGTGAAACATGCTTTCGTACACCTGAAAGTTATTTCTGATAGAGAGGAGGCTCTGGATTGGCTGAGCAGGTGAACAGAAAGAAATGTGATTGGATAATGAAAATTTGCAGGGATGAAATGAAACGATCAATATAAAAATTAAATCTAATCAAAGCGCTGTGTGTGTGTGTGTGTGTGTGTGTGTGTGTGTGTGTGTGTGTGTGTGTGTGTGTCAGTCGTGAGTCTCCAGTGGAAGTCAGTGCTGCTAAAAGAAGTCGTCACATCAGCAGTAGTGACGGAGGACATCAGCCGTATCAGCCCTCGTACCCGGAGCCGAGGACGAGTCCACAGAGCACCACGGAAGAAAAAAGAGTCATTGTCCCTGCAGGTGAGACACGTCCCCATCATCTCTATATTTAAGACACGCCTCATTATTTCCTCCTATGTGCCACGCCCCATCATCCCCACAACTGAGCCACACCCCATCACCTGGACCCTGAGGGCAGAACACTCCTAATAGCCCCCTTCTCTGAATGAGGTGAAATGATTCTAAGTGGTGGTCTGTTCACTTTACGAGGACACCGTGACACTGAAAGATTTCTGATCAGATTTTCTGCTCAAACAGACACCATAAACTCATCTGTAAGATACAATAAGAAAACATACGATAAGATGAGATACGATAAGACACACCCCCAAAACTACGTAAGCTGAACGCATTTTCCGATTAGAGAGGTAAGAACGTAGACTCAATATCACTTAACTAATTCCTTAGTGTGGATTTGTTAAAGCAATATAAATTAGACATGCTAACAAACTAGCAAGCTAACTATGTTAAACTCACAGTGATGTCTCACTTAGCAAGGCTGATATCCCATCATGCACTGCACACAGGCTGGGTGTGTGCACCATTAATAGGTAAAGGTTCGGTATTCGGATTTGAAGGACATTAAAAAAATAAGAGGTTGAGGTTTCTGTTTCACACACACACACACGCGCACACACACACACACACACACACACACACACACACTCACACACACTCTCTCTCTCTCTCTTGCATTCACACACACTCTTGCATGTACACACCCTCTCTCTACCACAGAATCTTGCATCACAGCGGAAGTGGATTCTTTTTCTGTGAAAAGTGAAGGGCAGCTCAGGAGGAGCTGTGTGTGTGTGTGTGTGTGTGTGTGTGTGTGTGTGTGAGTGAGTGAGTGAGTGAGTGAGAGAGAGAGAGAGAGAGAACATGAAGGAAGTGTGTTTTTTCCCCTGTTTTTGGTGATGGCAGGGCTTCCTGCTCACATCTGCGTCCCTCTCTCACTGAAATAAGTGAATGATGAGATGATGTGTTTTAGTGATGAGAATTTCGGCTCTTTTCATTGAGTCAGATCATTTGACTCGGCTCATCAGTAAAAGTCGATTCTTTTGCATCCCACACAACTCATTGCCATTTTTTGAGTTTTTTTAAATAATTGATGACTTAACCACATTTCAGTGCTGTACTATCTTATAATTATTATATTTATGACATATTTTATTTGATTTAATTCAATAGCAAAACCAAAAATGTATTTGACCTTAATATCCCTGACCCGAGTAAAGGAGTCGGTTCATAGAGCCGAATCATTCATAATCAGTGCATCAGTAAGGTGTAGTAAGCAGGTCTGAGTGCACTGAGATTTAAGACAGGTTTCTGAACTTATGGTTATTTTATTTATTGCAAATGATTTCAAAGGTGGTGCAGACAATTATAAAACTAAAAGAGAAAACTAAAAGGTGGTGCAGACAATTATAAAACTAAAAGAGAAAACTAAAAGGTGGTGCAGACAATTATAAAACTAAAAGAGGATTGTTTTTATTATTATTATTATTATTATGATTATCATTATTATTATTATTATTATTATTATTATGATTATTATTATTATTGTTGTTGTTGTTGTTGTTAAAAATGGTATCTCAGTATAAATATTCTATGAAGCAGACTTGATTCTTTACATGTACAATTCCTCTTTTTTTTGTTCCCCTCCTTTCAGACCCAGAGGTTTGGACTCAGGACCATGTGCGTCAGTGGGTGGAGTGGGCGATAAAAGAGTACAGCCTGGTGGATGTGGACGTGTCCCTTTTCCTCCCACTGGATGGCAAGACGCTCTGCAAAATGTCAAAAGATGACATGATGCGTCTCACGTCACCCTACAACACCGATGTCCTGCTGTCACACCTCAACTACCTCCGCCAGAGTAATACACACACACACACACACACACACACACACACACACACACACACACACACACACACACACAGACATACAGACAATATTTTAACCCCAATACTCTCCTTAATGCGGCAATGGCCAATGGAATATTTTAAAACTGGATGTTGGTATTGGCTAATTTAACTAGGTACATTTCTGAGTGTGGGGGCGGAGATTATGTTAAATCACTTTTCAGGCGATCACAGATTCCATGTGATCATCAGGGTGAACTTGGCACACTGTTTTAGCGATTGTTAGTGTGTTTATTCTATCTTACTAGTAGTCTGATAGGTATTACTAAAGCTAACTGGTTAATGTTTATGTAGCTTGTAAGTTGGTAAAATGTTCTATTGTGTAATCAGGGCTTCATGCTAAGTGACACACAGAACCAAAGAAATCAAGACAGTGTTGATGCTGTGAAAATCCATCCATCCTTCCACTTGTGGCATGGTGGGGAGGGTGGAGCCTATCTCAGCCAACTCTGGGTGAAGGCAGGGTACACCCTGAAAAACTCTTAAGTCAATCGCAAGGACAACACATACATTCATACATACATACATACATACACACACCCATTCACTCACACACTCACTCCAACGGCCGATTTGGAATATCCACTTGGCCTAACGTGCATGTCGTTGGACTGTGAGAGGAAACCAGAGTACCCAGAGGAAACCCACACAAGCACAGGGTGAACATGCAAATTTCACAAAGAAATACCCTTGCCGTGTCCGGTACCCGAACCCAGGACCTTCCTGCTGTGAAGTGGAAGTGCTAAGCACTACACCACCGTGCTAACCTGTTGTGAAAATGCATTTGTTTATTTATTTATTTATTTATTTATTGTGCTTTTATTTTGTTTCTCCTGCAGGTAGTCCAACCTTCTCATACCCAACAACCCCTACCAACACACAGCCGCCGCCAAGACTACAGGTCAAAGCCGGTAAGAGCAAAACATTTAAACAGTGGTGTACAAAAGAAATTCAGATAAGCACCACTGTATGCTCAGATCACCGACAGAGGAACCGGTGCATACCAGTAACATCTGTGTATATATACGTCAAGTCAATAATTACACATCATCATCATCATCGTCCTCATCATCATCATCGTCGTCATCATCAGTTCGGTTTCTGATTCATCAAATTAAATCTAGCAATTCAACAATTTCAATCTGCTAGGCCTCCTTCATCTCATTTAGGCTACAACATTTACAGTATAGTATATGGTATTCTTCCAATCCCATGATGAAAACCTGAATTTCTTTTTTAAGTGTATGAAATTATGCGTAACGTTAACCGTGTTGTGAAATCCAGGAAGCTTTTAAACAACAAACAACAATCATGGTGCAGAGGAATTAGAGAGGAAATGCACAAGAAGACTTCACAACCACATGAAGAAACACAAAGGGTATAAATAGCATGCATGGGGAAACTAGCAACAATGAACCAATCAAAAATAGGAGACTGAGCTGACTATGCCAGGAAATAATGACCATGTAAGGAAGACGAAGGGTGAATAGGGACCAGTAGCAGCAGGGTTGCAGGGCTAGACAGGAACCAGCACAGTGGTGTGTAATGGAACTCTCCTCTGGTTAATTTGGGAATTAGTACGGTTCCTGTTATAGGCTTACCTGTATGCCGATGGGCCAAAGACCTTGCACTCCATCAGTCATGTGACCCTGACATTCCTGGTGAATCTGGAAACTTCATTCGGTCAGTGAGAGATCTTGCACTGTGTGAAATTTAGACTCCTAGGAATGGGGGAATGGGTACGGTGGAGGTTCAGGAAACTGCCATAGACAGTACATGGTTCAGTGTGCATGTCAATATCTCAAGGAAACTCACCTGATGATGCAGGGAAGGAGGCTGGTGGAGGTGCAGGGAACGTGGGTGCTTGTGGTTGGTCAGCTGTGAGATCTTGGATGTTAGGGATTCAGGGAACTTGTGTGATTTTAGGTCCATGAACTTATGGAACAGGTACAGGCTATAGGCGTTGAACTTCGAGCAACTAAAGTTAAAGTTCTGTTGGACTGGTTCCCCAAAGATGTGGGAAAAGAGTACAAGAACCCAAACAGAACTTGTTCTATTTATTTGTGGACTCCTGAAACATCATCAAAACAAACCGTTCGGTACTTTATCGTTGGTGCCTTCAAATTAGACGAGGCTTTTGTGCTGTAAAAAGGTCCCAGGTTCTCCAGCCACCCAAACAAATGCGACGGCTAAGTAGTCTCTGACTCTTCTTGCCGTTTCAGACAGGAAGCAGCTGCACTACAACAGGAAACTGGGTGCCCCATTAGGACACAATTGACTATTTTGTTATACATACATTAGCCTGCAACAAAAGGACACTCCTCCTGGGGGACTCTGGGTCGTCTTCGGCTCTCCTTGGGTCGCTTTGTTCAGGCTACCGTTGTTTCTCCAGGGTCTTTAATGTAGCGCTTCCTTCCTCCCTCCTTTTCCTGCAGAATCTCCCTCCATCAGCTCCTCCTAACTCCCTACTGAAGAACCAACAAAGAACACAGAAAAAATAAATATAACGAATAAAACACATGAAATCTGTTTTTACCTGCGAGGAGTCGAGTGTTTCTACATGACCTCACTGACGTTATTTTCATTGTGGTTGTAAAAAGTGTTAACGGTCACTGAATAAAATTCTTTACACGTTGCGCTGTAAACCTTTCGACCGAGCCGAGCTTGCAGGAATTTAAAGTCCCAACCCTCATCCAAACAATAACGTTTACACCCTCAGGGCCTGCACTTCCTGTCTGAGGATTACCAAGACCACCAAAATCTCATGAAACACTTTTATTAATGTTATAACAGTTCAGTACAGTTTATTTATTATATCTCCCATAATTTATGGTGTCATAAGCAATAATAACACAAATTGCTTCGTTACTAAGTGTTGTTTGGACCTAATCTAAAATAAAATAATTAATTACATTTAAATACTTGTTTTTGTGCAGAAAACAGTTTTGAGGAGATCAGCAGGAGAAACAGCTGGCCATCGGGGGGCATGACGGTTCCTAAAGGTACTGATCCACACCTGATCAATACCCGATCCACACCTGATCCACACTGATCAATACCTGATCCATACTTGATCAACACCTGATCATTACCCGAGCCACAACTGATCCACCTGATCAATACTCGATCCACACCTGATCAATACCTGACCAATACCAGATCCACACCTGATCAACACCTGATCAATACCTGATTCACACCTGATCCACACCTGATCAATACTTTTTATTATGTCTGTGGAATTATATAAATGAAGTTTATAGTAATTATAGAAGATTTTAAATGATTTATGATTTTGGTTAATGTTGAATTTTTGTAGGTTCTCCTGTGGAGCAGCAGCACAACAGCAGGATCACAGAACCTTCACCCAGAATCACTCAAGGTAAAAACTCAGACTATTACAAAGGGTGTGGTTTATTTATTTATTTGTTTATCTAGCTGTTTGTTTGTTTGTTTGTTTGTTTGTTTGTTTGTTTTCAACTGATTACTAACCAGAAGTTTTTATTTTTAGATCCGTACCAAGCGTTAGGGCCACTCAGCAGCCGCCTCGCTAATCCGGGTAAGAAAGGACAAATAATCAAGAGAATAAATCATTAAACAGGGTTTATAATGTTGTAACACCTGCGTGAGTTATTCCTAGAGTGTAGGTTACCCATAATGCATTGTGTATGAGTGTATACACTACAAAATACTCTACTGGATGAGACTCCATTATGTTATACTAAACTAAACACTAAATACATGAACATAACATTCCATCCTCTGGTACAATATACTCCACCTCACACTGGCGTGCCTGCTGTACTATATTATACTGTACTGCACCATAGTGTATGTGCTATTTTACATTATATGGGATAACATACAGTGCAGTACAATGCTATACAATACTCTACACACAATTTTATTTGATACACCGCACTCTATGTGAGGCTGTGCATGGCTAGGCTATGCTTTTCAATGCTGTACTATGCTGTAAAGTCCTATGCTATGCCATGCTAGTCTATGCTGTACTATGCTCTACTAGGCTATGCTGTACTATGCAATGCTGGGCTATGCTGTACTATGCTGTACCATGTTATGCTCTGCTATTCTATGCTGTACTATACTGTACTACACTATGCTGTAATATGTTATGCTATGCAATTTTATGCTAGGCTATGCTGCGCTATGCTGTACTGTTATGCTCTGCTATCCTATGCTGTACTATACTGTACTGTACTGTGCTATGCTGTACTATGCTATTCTATGATGCGCTATGTTGTACTATGTTATGCTATGCTATGCTGTACTGTACTGTACTGTACTCCACTTTGTTGTACTATGTTATGCTATGCTATGATGTACTGTACTGTACTGTACTGTACTCCACTTTGTTGTACTATGTTATGCTATGCTATTCTATGCTAGGCTATGTTGTACTAGGCTCTACTATGTTATGCTCTGCTATTCTATGCTGTACTATACTTTACTGTACTAGGCTATTCTGTACTATGCTGTACTATGCTATGCTATGCTATTCTATGAAGGACTATACTGTACTAGGCTATGCTGTACTATGCTATGCTGTGCTGTGATATATTGTACTGTGCTATGTACTAGGTTATGCTGTTTTATGCTATGCTGTATTGTTGTGATGTGGTTATAATTTTCTCCTGGTTCTTTAGGTTCAGGTCAGATCCAGCTGTGGCAGTTTTTGCTGGAGCTCCTGTCGGACAGTAACAACTCCAGCATCATCACTTGGGAGGGAACGAATGGCGAATTCAAGATGACAGACCCGGACGAAGTGGCCAAGCGCTGGGGCGAGCGCAAGAGCAAGCCCAACATGAACTATGACAAGCTGAGCCGTGCCCTGCGCTACTACTACGACAAGAACATCATGACCAAAGTTCACGGCAAGCGCTACGCCTACAAGTTTGATTTCCAGGGCATCTCTCAGGCACACCAAAACCACCCGACCGAGGGCGGCGTCCTCAAATACCAGGCCGAAGTGCCCTACGTCCAGGGTTACCACAGCCACCAGCCCAAAGTGAACTTCATGAGCGCTCACTCCAGCCCCATGCCTGTGTCCTCGGGGGGCTTTTTTCCTCCCACCTCCAACTATTGGAACTCAGCGACTGGAGTGGTTTATCCCAGTTCACCGATGCCTCGACACCCAGCCACCCACTCGCATTTAAACTCTTACTATTAATTCATTCAGCGGGGGATTCTTACTAACAGTTTCACTGTTAGTTTGTGGAGATTTATGTCATAATGAAGACTGTTTTTAATCATCCAATACCAAGAAAACCAACATGTGGTCATGTGGACAAAATGAAAATGTTCAGAATTTCAGGTCTTATTATTACCAGATGTAGAAAAAAATAACAAAAATGTCCCTATTTAGTTTTTTTCTTTTACTACTAACTGATCCACAGGATTTATTTACAACCTAACTCTCAATTCCCCCATCTAAGGATAATAATAATAATAATAATAATAATAATAATAATAATAATAATAATAATAATAATAATAATAATAATAATAA
>JAOUQZ010000025.1:16403398-16418582 GCA_028564935.1 Neosilurus hyrtlii
ATATATATATAGAATGCAAATGTAATATAGAATGTGATTATTCAGTGCGACTATACTCGTAAACTTAAAGTCAGTAAAGTGTCTATGTGCGAAAAATGGCAAAGTGTCTCAGTTACTCAGCCAGTAAAGTGTCTCTGTGCAACAATCAGTTGAGGTGGAAGTTTTTGTTTGTGTGTGGGGAGAGTGTACAGTGTCCAGGTACCAGTGTTCTGGTTCAGGGCCCGAATGGCCTGTGGGAAGAAGCTCCTCCTCGTTCTCTCAGTGTTTGCTTTCAAGGAACGGAAACGTTTCACTGACCGCAACAGAGAGAAGAGTCTATTGTTGAGATGGCTGAGGTCCTTCACTATCTTCCTGGCTTTGGTCCAGCACCGCTTGCTGTATATAGTGCCCAGGTCAGGAAGCTCGATACGGATGGTACGATCTGCTGCGTTCCAAGGAATGAAATGATCAGAAATGAGGAAAACACTTCCACACCTGTATGTTTTCAGTTGAGTGAATGTAAAGTTTTGATAAACAGGTGGATTAAATGAGGAGTTTACAGTGAAATTGATGTTAAATTAATTAACTGTAATCAACAGACAATTTCTTTTTGTGCTGTTATTGCACTTTACAGCCGCTGGGTGGCGCCGCTCAGCACTTCAGTGTGTGTGTGTGTGTGTGTGTGTGTGTGTTGTAGAGATGTGTGATATTCCGAGATTATTATAGAGTTGTGCATGTGCACTGAATCATGTCTATATCCACTCCAGCTGTTTCTTTAGATTTCTGTGTGTTAGTTCTGTTTGTTTGGATTTTTATTCCATCACGCCGCTGTATCTCAAACCCCTGGAGTTAAAAGATTTCATCTACTATAAAACACATATCACACCTGACATAATTCAGAATGATCTCTAGATCCTCTACTCTCACTGGTTAGAAGGTGTTCATTCATTTTCCCAGAGTCTGTGTACAACGCTTCAACACACGGCGCTCGATGAGGAATGAGAAAACCACCCCTTGTGAACCCCTGGAAGACCCCCTGCCCTGCATGTTTAAGTGTTTTCCTGCTCTAACGTCCAGTTATAACTTCCAGTTATGACCAGTTTGCAAACATGAAGAACCTCCTCATGTCATGTCATGTCATTTTCTGAACCGTTTAATCCTAATTAGGGTCGCGGGGAGGCTGGCGCCCATCTCAGCCGACTCTGGGCGAGTGCAGAGTACACCCTGGACAGCTCGCCAGGCCATCGCAGGAACCTCCTCATGTAAATCCTGTAAATATTCCTGTGAGAATCTGCTCTCCCACACTCCTGATTCAGACATGAGTTTCAGCTTCTCCTCCAAAATCAACCAGCTGATGTGTTAGAAAGATCAACTGAAGGCCGCCGAGTGAACGTCGAGGCGAGTATTCAATTCATCGACATCCATCAAACCAGAGGAGCGTAACGGTGCAAAAAACAGTGAAATGAGGTATGTTTTTACATTCTTTTGGTGTGGGAGAAACGGTGCTCCGGTTTCCTCACGCAGTCCAAAAACGTGCATAGAAGGCTGACTGGCTGTTCCAAATCGCTCCTATGTGTGAGTGTCACTGTGAATGGTTGTGTGCGTGTGTTTCTGCCCTGTGATGGCCTGGTGAGCTGTTCAGGGTGAACCCTGCCCTCGCCCGCCGTCGGCTGAGATAGGCGCCAGCCTCCCCGCGACCCCAATTAGGATTCCGAAAATGAATGGACGGTGATGACGGATGCAGGTGAGTTTGTGTAAGCAGGTGCATAGGCTAAGATCTGTGTAACGGGGTTTCTGTAAACCCCATCCAGGGTTGTAGTATACACTACACGGGAAAAGCGAACTCAAACGAGATCTTTATAACCGTGACCGAGCTCCGCGTGTTCTATATAGATTATCCGAAAGATCACAGCGCTGTGTGGCACTGAGTTTAGTAAATGTCACTCAGATTAGGGCTCATTTTCCCTTTTCATGCCGCCTGATGACGTGGCCGGGACAGACATGTCCAACTGCTTTAATTTAAGCATATCCACTCGGGATAATCTGCAACATCTCACACACCGTGAGCCAATCAGATCGCCTACAGGCTGCATACTAATCATTTATAATGTCACATCAGCAGTGTAGTAACAGAAATTCTTCCTGAGTCAAAAGCTCCCGTTCGGTTTGTCACGCGATGCCGCTCTGTCGCGCTCTTATGTGGTTTTCACCGGGGGCTGGTTTCTAAAGCCGCCGCTCGGGTTTGTTTGGGCGGCCATTTTGTGTGGAGAGTCTCACCGAAGTGTGTGGTGGTGGTAGCGTGAACGAGCTTGGGCGCGCACGAGCACGCGCTCTAGAGCCGTGTGCGTGCTCGAGGTATCGGTGGCGCGGAGTGATCGAGATTAACGGGCAGCGCGAGCGCGCAGAGAGAGAGAGAGGGAGAGAGAGAGTGAGAGAGAGAGGGGGAGAGAGAGAGAGAGAGAGAGAGAGAGAGAGGGAGAGAGAGGGAGAGAGAGAGCGCGCGCGCGCGAGAGAGAGAGAGAGAGAGGGAGAGAGAGCGCAAGTGAGAGAGAGGGCGAGCGAGCGCGAGAGGGCGAGCGAGCGCGCGCGAGAGAGAGAGGGTGAGGGGGGGCTTTTCCCTTATAGCGAATGCACATCGCTAATTGTAGCTAAGCGGTGCGACACGGAAATAAACCCGGTTTTTAAATTTTTTATTCTTTTTCATTTTGTTTTTTTCTAAATTGTGATCTTCTTTACCGGTCACCCCGCTTTCCCCCTCCTCCCCCCCTCTCTACCCCCTCAGGCTGCACCACAACAGGCAACAATCAGACCAATGGCAAACCGATGGCTATATGGCAGGCAATGCAAACTAGCTTAGCCGGAGAAAGCTAACCAGCGAAGGAACAGCCACAAGATCTCTGAGGGGAAGCGAAGACCACCACAAAAAAAAAACCCAGACCGGACCAGAAGACAGCTGTCCCAGTGCTTTGACATTAATCTCATCTTTTTTTTTGAAGGAGGTAAAAGAAAAAGGCAGCGGCTAGTTCAGAAACCCGGGGACTGCCTCTCTCTCTCTCTCTCTCTCTCTCTCTCTCTCTTTCTCTCTCTGGTGTTTTCTGTGGACTTGAGCGTTTTTACCTCAGCGACCGCAGCCGGGACTCAGTCCGAGGATCTGAACCGAGGATTTTCTCTCACAGAAAACATCGTTTTGGGTTTTTGTTTTTTTTAAACAAGAGAATTGATATCCAGTCGCACCCGTGAGAGGGGTGTCGGTATCGGGGGGGAGGGGGGTCCCGGTTTTCCAGCCGGTTTTCCGTGGGGTTTGTGTGGAGGTTCGGGACGGAGGCGCGAGCAGATCTACCGCCGCTGCTAATGGCTACTAGTGCTGCTGCTACTGCTGCCTTGGGAACCTGGGAACGAACCGCCGCCTGAGGTATGATCCAACACACACACACACACACACACACTGTACATATATATCCGTGTATATAGTCAGATTCATGTCCATTCATCATCTTGCCATCTGCAGTGTTGCACCTCGTCACCTATTCACGTGTGTTCACGCTTCACCCCTGTGTATCACACCCTGCTCATTCACACTCCTCATTTCAGTGGGTTTGCTCCTTAAACACACCCATTTTACAGCTGAAATGTGCACTGCAGCACCAGCACCGCTGGTCGTCTCCATGCTCATGGTGAGGATGAGGATGAGGATGATGTGAGGCCGGTCAGTGAGGAAGGATCTGCCTTCCTTTAAATTCCTAATCATGACCGGTGCACTGAAATGATGCTGATTTTGCATGTGAATGTGAGTACTGTGTGAGTGCGAACACTGAGACGAGGGTCAGGATGCAGTTAAAATGCAGTGCAGCAGGTATTCAGGTGTCTCCGGCACACATCTGGATCCAGGCGACGATCGCAGTGATCAGGTTTTGTTATCTGATGAATTCTGCATCACATCGAATACTGAACTGTGGTCTGATGATTAAAAATCTATGACAAATCTGTGTGTGTGTGTGTGTGTGTGTGTGTGTGTGCGCGCACACATACTGCATGCATTTAACCCAGTCATCATGATGATGCTTTATCTAATAACTACGATAACGTTTTATTATTGATATTCGTGACCTGTCATATTTTTATCCCATACTTCATACATTTATGCACACACACACACACACACACACACACACATTCTAAGGTACAGCTGCAGTGTTGCATGTCATCCGTCACATTTGATCAGCTTGTTGTATTTTTAAGATTTTTAATGAGAAATGTTATTTTATCTGCACTCCAACACTCCTCCGTGCACACGCATTAGAAAAGGGTTGATCCGGCGTTATAGAATGGTAATAAGAGTGTAATTCAGTGTACTGTGAGTGTGTGTGTGTGAAAGATGTGCCTACACCCCACTGCAAGGCTCTGCTCAACTACAACGCCGGTTCAAAATGGATCCAGTCTTCGTTCTAGTGCACTAGATAGGGTGTATGAGTCGTCCACTTTCGTCCCAAAATCTACACTTCATCCCTACTTAGTGTCCCTAACAGAACGCCGGCCATTTTAAGGCTCTGTCCCAAACGATAGAGCACGCAGGATTCACGGAATTCTGACCTCTTCGTGTTCATACGACCTGATTTCTCGGCAGCCACCTTACCCATGATGCACCACATGTCCTGTATAGGTTTAAATGACAAGCGTGGAACAGACATGAAGCTGGAGGTCAGATGTGTTTTGTGACTCTGTGTCCTCTGTGCTCCAGATCGAGCTCTAGGTGTGCTTACTAACCAGGAGGCCATCTAAGTTGTCAGGGTGCTAATTATAATATCATATTTATTGTCTGTGGAGCCGAGATATCGGATGAGATAAAAACGCCTGTTACGTGGCGGAGCTGTTGATGTGATTCACAGGTTGTTGGTTGTGGGTGTGGCTTTCAGCTCGTCTGGTTCAGAATGGTCGGATGGGAGTGGCCAAAATGCTGATGTGACGTGATTGCTTGTGTGTCATTTATTTATTAATATTAATTGTGTCAGTGCTTCTGCTGCTTTAAGTAAAACTTGATAATGCAATCGTGCGTTTATATATCGGGTGAGTTAGTTGTTAGGGGAATCTCATGCTCTTATTCCCCTACCATCGGTGCACTTGACTGCCATGTTTAAAACTCCCTCATCCATGTTCGTGTGATGTCCGTAACACTCAGGAGAGGTCAGAGGTAAGCCTGCGTTCGGAAGGTAAACCGTACCAGGGGAAAAAACATGGACACCTCTGTGAAAACCTGTCTCGTAATCTGATCATCAAGAACTAGCAAGAAACTTGCTGGGTAATGTTAGCATGCTAACGTTGGTCAGTGTTACACATTTAACTGTCTTGTGTACGCACGAATGTGAGTCAGAGTGTAAATTTGTTTAAAAAGTCCTGCGGACGTCATACAGAGGCGGTGATGTCACGTCATGCTCTCACGTCAGCACATACGAGAACCGACTGATTTTTACCGTTCAAGATGTGTTTCATTTGATTTTTTCTAGGTGAAACTGGGAAATTCTGAATAATCTTGTGGGGAGAGAGCGTTTCTGTTTGCAATTTCTCCCTTTGCATGCATGGGTTTTCTCCTGGTACTCCAGTTTCTTCCCACAGTTCAAAGGCATGCAGATTAAGCTAACTGGATGTTCTCTAGTAGAAGTAAGATTTCCGGATCGTGGATAAATGATCCTGAAATCACAGAAAATGTTGCATACAAGAAGTGTGTACAACTGGAAAAAAAAAAATCTACATTTTAAAAATCCTTCATTCAGATTTATAAACACAGCAAGAGAAAGATCTGAAGGAACCTTTCACCAGGGAGGGAAGAATGAACAGAACCCACTGCAGCGCTGAGTCGATATCTATACAAGTCGATCAGATATAGCTAGTTTAAAATTTTCTGCGTTGCATCTATCGTTAATTTTCTATTTTTTCTCTACAGCTCTGTGTTGAGTTTGGGTCAGTTTAGTATTTAAACACACACACATGCACCCACAAGAAATATGTGTACGAGCGACGAACTCTGAGAGTGTTTTTGGTTATGGAGCGGAACCACAATGAACTTTTGGTCCGAAATACATTTGTGAGGCACAAAGCCTGGAATTATTTTGTGATTCTTTTAATTTCATAACTTTTTCCAATGCCCTTTGATGCTCAGAGACTACACACACAGATACACACACACTCTAACACACAGATATACACTCTGTATCTGCATCTAGAATAGAAATTCTGACATGTGTTCAGTCCTACATTAATGGCTAACGCTATGTCCTCCCCATGTTCGTGTGGGTTTCCTCGGGGTATCCTCTGGGTTTCCTCCCACAGCCCATGCACATTAGGATAATTGGCTCCTCCACATTGCCCCTAGGTGTGAGTATGAATGGTTTTTTGTGTGTCTGTTGGCCCTACATTGGACTAGTGAGCTGTCCAGGGTGTACCCTGCCTTCGCTCAGAGTCGGCTGAGGTAGGCTCCATCCTCCGCACTGTGAGCCTAGAAGGATTAAGTGGGTCGGAAAAACGGAATGAATGAATGATCAGCATTGTACAGGTGCATTAATGTAGGTACATAACTCCTGTTAGCATTCAGTCAGGTTCTGTTAGCATTAGCATTCTAAATGGGTTAGCATTGTCTGTTGCTAATGCTTGACATTTCTTTGAATATATTTTTTAATTCAAAGAACAGTCCATAAAGAACACGCACACACACACAAGCTAGCAGTCAGTCAGACAACAGTTTTTTGCTGTTTTTTTGTCTTTATAAAAACTTGGTCGTATAAACATATTCAGCTGAATGTCGGCTGTGTCCCAAACGTGCTTCACAGTTAGCTTTGAAAAGTGTGCACTACATAGCCAAAGAGAAGAAAATATAAGTTTGCTGCTCAGTTAATGAATAATTATTAGCATGTGTGGTGTTGGGAGTGTTTCTGTCTCCTACTGTTCTGTTGGATGACATCATCAGCAAGCGCCGGACAAACAAAACACCCTCGTCATAGAGAGACATGCATTATGTATTTGAGATGAAACCATCATGAATGAGTAAGGTCTGTCTGTCTCATTCTCTCTGTCTGTCTATCATTCTCATTTCTTGTTCTCTCTCTCTGTGTGTGTGTGTGTTTGTGTCTTGTTCCACTTTGAGTGTGTCTCTGCTGCACTTTTTCTGTGTCTCTATCTGTGTGCCTCTTTCTGTCACTCTTTCTTTCTATCTCTGTTGCTCTCTTTGTCTATCATTGCCTTACTTTCTCTCTAGCTTTGTCTTTTATGTGTGAGAGAGAGTGAAAGAGAGAGAGTGAGATTGTGTGTGAAAGAGTGTCTGTGCATCTGTGTGGTGTGCATGTGCATGTGTGAGAGAGAGGGAGAGTGTGTATGAGTGAGAGAGAGAGCGAGAGTTTTTTGTGTGTGTGTGAGAGAGAGTTTGTGCGTGTGTGTTTGTGTGTGTGTATGTGTGTGAAAGAGAGAGAGAGTGTGTGTGTGAACGAGAGAGAGAGAGTGTGCGTGTGAAAGAGAGAGTGTGTGTGTGTGAGAGAGAGGAAGAGAGAGAGAGTGTGTGTGAGAGAGAGAAAGAGTGTGTATGAGAGGGAGAGAGAGTGTGGGTGTGTGTGTGAAAGAGTGTGTGTGAGAGGGAGAGAGAGTGTGGATGTGTGTGTGAGAGAGAGAGAGTGTGTGTGTGTGTGTGAGCGAGAGAGAGAGTGGGTCTGTGTGTGTGTGTGTGTGAGAGAGTGTGTGAGAGAGAGAGTGTGTGTGTGTGTGTGAGCGAGAGAGTGGGTCTGTGTGTGAGAGAGAGAGTGTGTGTGTGTGTGTGTGTATGAGAGAGAGAGAGAGAGAGTGTGTGTGTGTGTGTGTGTGTATGTGTGTGTGTGTGGTTGCTCTCCTTGGTGCTGGTTCTCATGCAGTTGACCTGTTTCACACACAGAGAGACAAACCGAAAGAAAGAAAGTGCAGATGAAGACGGTTAAGAAGGGAAAGACAGGACCTTTTACACTGAGTGTGAGAGCAGATACTCACAGGGAATTGTGGGTAATTTGGTAAAATGGGTTAACTGAAACACTGAGACAATCAGAGTAGGAAAGTGAGACAGGATGAACATAAATCCTGTAGAGGGTCCATGTGCTTTTTCATTATTGATTTTGTTTTAATTTTAATTTATATATACAAACTTGTGTGTGAATGTAAAAAGAAGCCTTTCTTATACACTTCTTTGGCACTGGTGCACACACACACACACACACACACACACACACAAGTACACACAGATATACGCACTCGAAAGTGCACACTCAGGGAAATGAGGAAGATTTCTCATTAACCACGCAGTTGAGAGAAACGTATCGCTGCAGTTCTTTGTCAGGGGTGCCAATATTATTTCACACCAGAGGGTAAATCCTGCTAACATATGAGTTATTCTGGGTTTACACTGGAGGCATGATGTCCACGATCTACACGATTTAAGAAAGCATGGAGCTCCTCAATTTATGATCACGCTTGGAGCACGAGTGGAAAATACAAAGGAGGCAGGGTCCACCCAAGAGATGAAACCTGAAGGAATTGCATTTCCGACTTCATCAAGATCCCCTACAATGGCACATCAAGGTCTGTTGCGCTCATCTGCGCTCTTTCTATCGTTCTATCACGATTGGTGTCAAAAAATGTTCACGATCATCACGATTTCACCAAGTTTCATCAAAGTCATCACGATTCGATCCCACAACCCCCACGACATCACGACCCACTCAAATCATGGAGATTTTGGACATTGTGGCCCCAGTGTAACACTATAGATGACAGGAAGTGTTTGTAGAAGTGTTTAGTAAAGATGTGGGTGTAAGGTCAGCGTTTGAAGAGTCAGTTCATTTGAGAACCCTGTGAGCTGGGTGCAGGATGGAAGAACCATGGGACAGGTGCTCCTCAAACTTTGTGTGATGGCAGCTTCAGTCGAGTCGAGCTAAAAGCTTTAAAAATCAGGTAGGTGGCTGCTGGACTGTTTATGACTGGGTTGGTAAGCGTAAGTGAAAGTTTTAAATCATTCAGCATCTGCAGGACGTCAGTGGAGGAAACACCAGTGTGGTGTGGGAGAACTTCAGGATGTTGAGCTGCGTTGTGAATTAGTTGCGGTGCTTGAGTGCTCCGCTGGAGATGCAGTAGTCTACTCTGGAAAATTCTGCTTAAGCACCTCAGTAGCTTCAATGGAGAGAATTGTGCGGATCCTTGTGATGTAAAGGAGAAACTTGCATGAGAGAGTCAGATTAGCGGTGTGGGGAGAGAAGGACAGTTACAGATGGCGGGATCTTCTCCAGGGAGGACACGAGGAGAGGATACAGCAGATTCAGGTAATGAGCTTCATCCGTGATGAGATGTCCATCAGACATTCTGCGAGATCTGAGCAGAAATATGAGTGTGTGAGGATGGAAAGGGGAGGATGAGTTTAGCGGCGGTCTGAAAAAAAAAGTGAGAATATGACATTACAGAGAGAGTGGGTTGAGCAATTGCTCAAGGGCCCAACAGTGGCAGTTTGGTGGTACTAGGGATTGAATCCCCAAACCTTTTTTGGATCAGTACCCCAAAGCCCAAACCACTGAGCCACCACTGCACAGTTAACACAATGCCCAAAGAGGGACCTGAACCCTCGGATTAAAAGTCTGATGCTCTACCAACTTGAGCTATCTGGGCATCACTCAGAGCGGGTATCGAGTATATGACATCACTGAGAAAGTGTTTAAAGAGGATCTGACATCACTGAAAAGGTGTTTAAAGAGGCTATGACATCACTGAAAGAGCAGGGAGGACACTGACCAAAAACAGACAGTAACATAAACACCTTTTTTAATACTCTGGGACAAAGCCACTCAGCTGGCAGATGAAGACTCACCTGGACAAGGTATTGTCCTTATCAGACAGTTTAACTCACCACTGGTAGTGTATTATTTTGAAACGGTATGGGGATTGGGACGCAGCCCATAAGCAGAAACAAATGTACTGTAGATTCTCATACGTGTCCCACACTCATAAAGCAGCACTGAACTGTTTAAAGAGTAATTCTCTATTAGCTAGGTAAAAAGTGCCCACCTGTAGATAGAGTACAGTTTTATTCTTGTGTGATTTGGGATGGAACGACAGAGAGATAAAACACGAACTGTACGCTCTCAGTCACTCGTCACTTCTCTCTCTCCGTCCTGACCCACTTTTCTGTCCCTGAGAGCGCCAACTGACCTGCTGCTGTCCCCCCACATGTTACCCACAATGCACCACTCCAGAGCACTCAGAGTTCTAGCGAGACTTATTCTGATGTTGACTGCTCAGTGTGTATTCTTGTCAATGTGTGGGTGTTTGCTTTACCCACAATGCACTGTGTGCATGTGAGGTTCATGAATGTCAAATTTGAATGAGTGTAAATCTAATGCCCTGTTATGGGCTGTGTCCTAAACCATTATACCACACTGAACACTTCACCACTTCCCTTGATTGTGTCTAAATAACAGACCACTGTAGTATATATCCTTATACCTGTATTATATTTAGCAGACTTTTCAGGTGAAGTGGAGGACTGTGCGAGGCCTCTTCCCAAATTGCACCCTTCCATACTCAGTAGTGTACCCTAAGTTAGAAATAGTGTGAGATTTGTCTGTTTTTTTTAAAACATTTATCAGGTTCATACTTGAGTAATTTTGTTTAGTAATGGTATCTCTGAGGGATATGCTTGTTTCTTTCACTATTTAATAAGGCGGGGTGGATTTTAGGCTGTAACCAGGCAGATAATATCACATACAAACCAATAAATGATATGTATTGTTTAGCTTAGTGTTTATTTATTAATAATTTGGATATAAGTCATGACTGTGTGTGTGTGTGTGAGAGAGAGAGTGAGAGACGCATGTTGATGACATCATCATGCCTCTTCGTGAACAGTACATGATGTTAACACACTATTAATGTTTAACTTTAAACAATGCTTGGATTTTTATTTCTTATACAAACTATAAAAATAATATAAACTATCAGAAAAAAAACAAACACAGTATAAAATTAATTAAGATTTAAAAGTCATAAAGAAGTGACAGTGTGTGTCCATGTAAACAAGGCAGTTGTGTGGTTACTGTGGGACTGTGTTCACTTTGACAGCCAAAAAATTGTGTGTGTGTGTGTCTGGAACACAAAGAATTAAATAGCCAGAACTTCCAGTGATTATGTCAAGCTTAACACAAGCTTAATCACATCAAATTTGCTGTATAAGACTGAGCGGGAGTGGGATTGTGTGTGTTTTGATAATATACTATAATAAATCAAACTGTCCCTTTAAAACACTAGAGTTGGTTATATGATGCTTTCTGTCACAGTGAATTTCTGAGTTTATTTATTTATTCATTCATTTTTATTACAATTTTAATTGTTTGAGTTTTTTTTTTTCAGAGGTGCTTAGTAGCATAGTGTTTAGCATATGCACCTCACAGCAAGAAGAGCCTGGGTTTGAGTCCCGGGCTTGGCGAGGAGTTTGGTGGAGTTTGTATGTTCTCCCCATGGTTGGATGGGTTAAGGGTTTATCCTAGCCAGTCCCAGCTGAGTTCAGGTGAAAGGGGGCGCGGTTAAACCCTGAAAATTTATATTTCCAGCATTTGGCAGACGCTCTTTTCCAGAGCATCTTAGAGTTATCTTTTTTTTAAGGACCAAAAAGCGGTGATAGTGGGGATTGAACCACTGACCTTCTGGTCAGTAACCCATTGCCTTTACCACTAAGCCACCACCGCCCTTAACAGGTCACCAGTCTATTACAGCACAAACAAATATTTAAACTCACATTCACACCTGTAGAGAGTTTAGAGTAGCCAGTCAACCTAATGTACATTTCTTTGGACTGTGGGAGGAAACCGGAGTACCAGGAGGAAGCCCACACAAGCACCAGGAAAACATGCAAATTTTTTTTTTCTAATTGAAACTGACTGAAAAATGTTTCCCCCTGCCCATAATGTTAAATGTTTTTCAAATTTTTTACATTATGAACTATTAAAGAGTTTGAAAGAGTTTGCCCCTCCCACCAGACAGCACTCCACTATAACATGAAGGTTATGCTTTCTCCATGGCATTATATTTAAGCCAAACTGCTGGCTCATTCAGTGTCGGGGTTGCCGTAACACAGCGACTGGAAAATGCTATTCGCCCTCCTCTGCATACATCAGCTCACAGATGTCTTTGATTGGCTAGTGTCACTGTAATTGACTGGGAAAAGAGAGTATACCTCGCCAATGGATGGGATTCAAACTTGCCATCTCCAGATGACCGGATGAACACTTCTTCTGTTCTCACTGGAAGCTCTTTTAATTTTTCACTGCGTTACTTTAGAAAATAAGAAGCCGAGTAAATAATTTTGACTTTTTCTTTTTAGCAACTTAAACTACAGATAAAATCATGGATGTTAACTCTTCTCTCCGTCCCTCTGTGAGATGATTTTTACTGTTATTGTTGATTCTGGGTTGTAAGAACACACTGATAAAACTCTTTCATCTGCACAAGTTTGCACACGTGTTTACTTATAAACAATAATGAATATATTTAGTAACGTATGTATCCCTCACATTTCACACAGTTCAGCTTTATTTATAGAACACCAGAACTGTACTCGTGTGTGTGTGTGTGTGTGTGTGTGTGTGTGAGTGAGTGAGTGAGTGTGAAGAGCAAGTTTGGCCACTAGGAGCAGCACACACCAAAATCAACTTATCTTAATGTATATATATTTTAAAAAGCGTGAGGATTTGTTATTGTGTGTGTCTGTGTGCTTGAGCAGATAACTTCTCTCCTTAACTGTCTCTCCAAGCCAATGCTTTGACCTTTGACCTTAAACTCTGTTAAGACTGGAGCAGGCGTTCAGCACACACCGTATAACCTCGACATGTAAAACATCCCAAGTTTAACATCAGTTCACTGATTGGTTTCTTTAGGGACGCAAGTTAACGGCATAATAAAAAATGACATTAACCAGGATTTGCTTCATTATTTATTCTTCACTTGATAGCTGAGAGAAAATTATTTTTATTATGAAATTTTTCTGGCTCCGCAGATTACAGCGCTGTACTCGGGCATTATTGTAGATGTTCTGTGTGATGGTTCATGCTGTAAACTTCAGAGAAACCCATTTACAGATTAATCTAGCAGGAGTCAGTGAATTAATTTTTTAAAAGGAACTCTTTCATGTTTGTAGTTTCTCACTCATTTAATTAAATAAAGACCTAAAGATCCACTGTAGTCAGTAGTCAGTTAAATGCTAACACTGAAGCAGCTCTGACACTAATGCGGGTTTCTGTTAATGCACTCGTTATAATACATTATCGTTTCTATAGTGACAGATCATTCACAGGGACTTCACTTAAACAGAGTAAACATGATTGTCATTCATTCATTCATTCATTTTCCAAACAATGTGTTCATATTAATTATTCATTTCTCAGCCGACTCTGGGCAAAGGCGGGATGCACCCTGAATGGCTCACCAGGCCATCACACACACACACACACACAAAACTATTCACCCTCACTTCCACACCTAGGGGCTTTTGGAACAGCCAGTTTGCCTATTGTGCATGATTTTAGACTATGAGAGGAAAACTGGAGTACCTGGAGGAAACCCACACAAGCACCCTTAGAAACGACCTCGTCATGCCTCTTCTTGCTGTAAGGCGGACGTGCTAATCAGTACGCCATCTTGTCACGTCTCGCTTATTTGTTGATAGGAAGTTTTCTATAAGAATTCATGTGTTTGTGTAATACTTATGGAAGGAGTCTCCAGTGTCAGTGCTTTGTAACAGTTAGCAGTAACGTTACCTTCTCTGCTGTCACCTGACATGCAGTGCTCTTTTTTTTCCTATTTATGTGGAGAAAGAAGGAATAAACAACGAGGGAACGACTGTTTATAGCTGCTATAATGGAAGTGACCATGAGAACAGGAACAATCCATAACAATGAATTTAAAGTGAACAGTATTTGTAATTTGTTAACTATATTATATAAATAAACTGTAGGTATGAGGAATTTAGTGCTGAAATAATTTTTAGGGTGGGAGCAGGAACAGCAGCACCCAGTAGTGGTGTATTTCCTATAGTAGCACGCCACCAAGTGTTTTATTCCTTACATGACATCTCATTTGTTAAGTAGAGAACAAAACAGTTATTAATCATTTACGTCGAGTAATATCGATGATGATACGTTTCTGTTTTATTTCCTCTTTATCAATGTAGGGTTGTTCTGAGTCAGTTTGTATTTTTGTGGTGTGGTGTTTATATATTATTTAAATATAAAAAAGGATATAGTTAATTTTGGGGTGTAATATCCTGTATATAGTTTTCTTGTGACACTGAGTTGTGATGCTCCTATCTGTTATGTTTGGTCTTTACATTTAATGTTAACTATTTAAACTATTCCTGGACTCTGAGGTCAAACAGCACCTTGTGGCTTAAATAGTGTTGTTGGACCCAGTGGAAGGTATGAGATGTATATCTGGCTGTTTCTGCCTGTCGATAAGAGGCTTGAAAATAAAGACACAGCAGCAGGAAGCTTTATGATGTGTTGCCTGGAAAAGCCAGTCTGTGGGGCTGGTACATTATTTTAAGATGTGTGAAGTCCAAACAGATCTGAGTGTGTAATGTATGTTTAAAAAAGGAAAGGGGGGTAACTTGTGCAGCTGAAACACAAACCTCCCCGCAGTGTAATTGTAATTCGCTCCTTTAGCTTCTTCCTCAGTTGAAGTTCCGCTATAACCGTGTCTTCCCACTGCATCATGTTTACCTAGCAACACGCATCACCCGCTTCCGGCCCTCCCATTGGTCAGTTCAAAACGCGTCGGGGACCAATGACGAGACTGTTGCCATGGCACGCTGTGTAGTTGCCGGGTGGAATTTCGCTGCGAGGCACGTGAGTCCCGGAATCTTCGCCTTGGTTTTTTTCCCCCCTCCTTCCTTCCTTCCTTCCTTTTTCTTTTTCTTTATTTCGTTCTTTTTTTTAATCCCGGGTGTCTCTGGGAGATTTGCAAACGTGATTCATTGCAACAGTCACATTTTACCTCGCGAGAAACGGCTCACTTTTAAACATGTAAAGGTTTATCTGTCCATTTCATGTTTTAATGAAGAGCATTATGGGAGGAATTTATTATACATAAGTTTAATCTCTCTCTCTCTCTCCATATCTATCTATCTATCTATCTATCTATCTATCTATCTATCTATAGATCG
>JAOUQZ010000025.1:16434932-16446083 GCA_028564935.1 Neosilurus hyrtlii
TCTCTCTCACTCTCTCTCTCTCTCTCTCTCTCTCTCTCTCTCTCTCTCTCTCTCTCTCTCTCTCTCTCTCTCTCTCAGGTTCAGGATGTATGCCCCCCTCCTCATCCCTGTGTTTCTCCCCCGCTGAGCGAACCATGTCGAGCCAGCACACTCATCCTGGATTAAGCAACATCCAGTCCATGGCAGAACAGCAGCAGGTATACACACACACACACACACAGAGAGAGAGAGTTTATATAACTTTTTTCCTCATTAGTTTTTAAGTGATTAATCAGAACAGAGTGGAGGAGGGAATTTACACCCATCTCATAAAAGTTTTGGAGTGAAAAAGTATTTAGAAAAAATTATAAGGAAGAAATTCCTCCTGGTGATGTAACAATAGTTAAAAAAAACAGTTATTCTTTTTTTTCAGAAATTTTCCCCCTCCAACACAAAACGAGTCGGAACTCGCATGACCCAGGTAAGCAGCTCATAGAATAACGTCATCGCCGATTTCCCACTTCCTACTTGGAGGCCGCTTATGTCCTAATGTCACACGCTGTTAGCGGCTAGCATGCACGTGGTTCAGGAGTTTAATTCAAAAGTAGTTTTGGAGTGTACTACACACTGTATGAAATTATCATCTCCTAGCGGTTATGTGCAAAAAAACTAGTTCAGAAACCCCCAACCCCTCATACACGCTAGCTGCTAACAGTGTGCGACATTAGGACATACGCGGGAAGTGGGACAAGAAAGATGATGTTATAATGAGCTGCTTTCCTGGGTCATGCGAGTTCCGACTGGTTTTGTGCAGGAGAGTCACATTTTAGTATACAGTATATGTTCCTCTGAGTGTTGAGACAACCAATCAGGTTCTGCGTCACTAATCAATCAGATTTTGAGTTTCTCCTCTTAGCACTGATTCATGTTCAGGTTGTCACTCTCAGCCAATCAGATTGTTTTATTTGTACTGAGTGTAAATTATCACACTTGTTTCAGAGTTGGTTTTCCTGTTAGTGAATGGTGGCTAACGTTGTTGTTAGCGTAAACCTTTCTACACAAACATCTACACAAATGTTTCATGCATACGTTTTCATGTCAAAGCTAACAGCTAACCTCAACAAGTATTTCTTGGTCGTGGTCGCTGTAAACCTCTGTACTGGCTTGATTGATGGTTACAGTAACAGGAATTAAGTTGTGTTCATGGTTAAACCACGGCCCTCCTCACCTGAACTGACCTTTGACCCCTGTACACTGTGCAGGTGCTGTCTGATATGACCATTCTGCAAAGGAGGATCCCCCCGAGTTTTAGAGACCCTGTAAGTGCGCCGCTCAGAAAACTCTCCGTCGATCTCATCAAGACCTACAAGCACATCAATGAGGTAACACACACACACACACACACACACACACACACACAGTTATTTGTGTACACTCACAGAATGATCCCTGTAATCATGAGCTATATTGTTTTCCTCTGTGTAACCCCACCCCTCTGTATTTCTGCACCCCTACAGGTGTACTACACTAAGAAGAAGCGACGTGCACAGCAGGTTCCGCCTGAGGACTCGAGCACCAAGAAAGAGCGGAAAGTTTACAACGACGGCTACGACGACGATAACTACGACTACATCGTGAAGAACGGGGAGAAGTGGCTCGACCGCTACGAAATCGACTCGCTCATCGGCAAGGGCTCCTTCGGACAGGTAAGACTTCCCAGGTGCATGCTGGGATAACTCGCGGGCATTGTGTGTGTGTTTGTATGTTTGTGTAAAGACACAAGGGGCTATGTCCCTGTTTGTAGCTTGAGGCATTAGACAGAAACAGAGAGAGACAGACAGAGGAAGACAGAGAGACAGAGTGATTGAGAGACATAGGAAGAGACAGAGAGAAAGAAAGAGATGAAGAGAAAGACAGATACATAAAGAGACACAGACAGCTAGGTTTAGCAACACACTACACTACAAGAATAAGCTCACTAATGACCTCTGATCCCCTGACCTTTGACCCTCTCATCCCTTGACGCACAGGTGGTGAAGGCGTACGATCACCACGAGCAGGAGTGGGTGGCCATCAAGATCATCAAGAATAAGAAAGCCTTCCTGAACCAGGCGCAGATCGAACTCCGCCTCCTTGAGCTCATGAACAAACACGACACCGAGATGAAGTACTATATAGGTACTCACACACACACACAGAATTCTCTTCTACTTACACTAAATCAACATGTGATTGTCAGTGCCAGGTTTAAACTGTGTCAAACTGGTGTACAACAATAAACTTCATACTGGAAATGGATTAAAATCACCCCCCCCCCCTTTCTGTTTCTCTCTCTCTCTCTCTCTCAGTCCATCTGAAGCGCCACTTCATGTTCCGTAATCATCTGTGTCTGGTGTTTGAGCTGCTCTCATATAACCTGTACGATTTGCTGCGTAACACTAATTTCCGTGGGGTATCCCTCAACCTGACGCGGAAGTTTGCTCAGCAGCTGTGCACGGCGCTGCTCTTTCTGGCCACACCTGAGCTCAGCATCATCCACTGCGACCTGAAGCCTGAGAACATCCTCCTATGTAATCCCAAACGCAGCGCTATCAAAATCGTCGACTTCGGCAGCTCATGTCAGCTTGGGCAGAGGGTGAGGCTGGCAGACACACACACACACACACACTCACACAATTTTTCTGCTGCCCTCTGTTGTCAAGAAGGTGTCGCTGCTGCTTTTGTGGGCACTCAGATTGTGCTGCCCCCACGTGGAGGAAAAGTGTTACTGCAGATTTGTGAAATATGTATTTCCCCTTTTATTTTTAAACCCTGGAGCTCTTTATATTTTTTTATAAAGGTAAAAAATATTAAAGTAATTAATTGCCTAGTTAGCGTTTAGCAAACTGAGCTACTGGATGAAAGATAATGTTTCTCAGGTTTTTTATCCTGGTTTGTTCTCCTTCTGCTCCACTGTAGTTGTAGTCGTTCCTCTTTTCATCCCTGTTTTGATTTCCTTTTTCTTTGAACTCTTACTAAGGAAAGTTTAAACAAAATTTGATTTGAAAACTGAACAACACCTCTTGTGTGTGTGTGTATGACAGATCTATCAGTATATACAGAGTAGGTTCTACCGTTCTCCGGAGGTGTTGTTAGGAATGCCGTATGATCTGGCCATCGATATGTGGAGTCTCGGCTGCATCCTGGTGGAAATGCACACGGGGGAGCCTCTGTTCAGCGGCTCTAATGAGGTATACACACACACACAGAATACAGAGCATTTCATATCACAGCCTCGTTCAGTGCTGTAAAAGCAACCTGATAGTAATTTAATATAATAAATATATCAAATATGAAGTAAAGGGTGAATTGTAAGATGTGGTGTTTTTACTGTGTGTGATTATTTGTATTTCCGTCTCTCTGTCTGCTGTTTGATTATCTTTAATAAAAAGAAGTGTCTGGGGTGAGGGAAGTCTGGGCATCCCTGCTTAGACTGCTGCCTCCGCGACCCGGCCCCGGATAAGCGGAAGAAGATGAGATGAGAAAAAGTAATTCTTGTTTTGATCTGTAGGTGGATCAGATGAATAAGATTGTGGAGGTGCTGGGCGTTCCTCCGAACCACATGTTGGATCAGGCACCTAAAGCACGCAAATACTTCGATAAGCTTTCAGACGGCCTGTGGACCGTCAAGAAGAACAAGGACATAAAGAAGGTACTTTATCCTTCAGCCTCCGTGAGTAGCACTCTGCTTCTAATTAATTACTAAAGCCATTAAAGCCATTAGACTCCTCCCCCTTTTTACATCTCACACCCACAATCACCACATCACTGTTTCTAATCAACCAATGAAGCCATTAGACTCCTCCCCTTTTATATGACACACCCACAATCATAACATCACTGTCTCTAATCAACCATTGAAGCTCTTAGACTCCTCCCCTTTTATACGACACACCCACAATCATCACATCACTGTCTCTAATCAACCATTGAAGGCATTAGTCTCCTTCCCTTTTATACGACACACCCACAATCATCACATCACTGTCTTTAATCAACCATTAAAGTCATAAGACTCGTCCCCTTTTATTACACACCCAATCACATCACTTTTTTAATCAACTATCAGTCATTAGACTCCTCCCCTTTTATATGACACACCCACAATCACATCACTGTCTCTAATCAACTATCAGTCATTAGACTCCTCCCCTTTTATATGACACACCCACAATCACATCACTGTCTCTAATCAACTATCAGTCATTAGACTCCTCCCCTTTTATACGACACACCCACAATCATAACATCACTGTCTCTAATCAACCATTAAAGCCAGAAGCCAGGCATCATTTTAAATGATATACCTCATTTACCTCATAAATAAACCCTCTTTATGATCACCTTCATCTTTTTGATAATCGTCTGTTATCCCTCTTGACCTAAACTGAGTCTCTGGTGTTAGCCTATAGCTACACGAGCTCACTAGAGCCACACCCTCTTATTTTGTTTGAAATTATTGTTTACACTTACTGCGTTATTGCACCATACCTAAATTTCCTAAAGGCCAGAAAATTCTAGATAAAAGGTTATGTTGATGCTGAAATCACAGCGCGATGTCGCGTACGATTGATCGATAACTTCCCGCTTGGTCATTTGCTAAAATTGGTTGCTATTGGTTACCTTCAGTGAACAAACTGGAAACAGCACAGAATCTTCTGTAGAGGGAAACACCCTGAATACCCACCGAAACTTAATGCTAGCTTATAACTTATAAACCAGCGCCCCCTCTTGGTGGATCTCAAAACAGACCTCGATTTGTACTCACTTAAATAGCGGAGTTTAATGCTCGCTTTTTTTTAAGATGTGAAATACGACATCAGGAGAGACACTCAGTCACCTGTTCCCTGTGCACTTTCTCCCCATTACCCATCATGCACATCACCTGATTCACTATCAGTGTAAAAATCACACCTTTATGCATTAAGCTGTAATTGTTAATACAGTCCAAGTACACACTGGACCAGCCAATCAGGCGGTGCGGTCTGGCTGACGTCTAACATCTCTACTCTCAAAAGATGTTTGGATTCCAAATAAATTTCAGGAATTTTTATCTGATTTGCACATAGGGGACAGGCCACGCCCACCAGAGACAAATTGTGTGACATCACCAGCACATCACATCAGATAAACTTAAAAACGTAAATAAATTATCTCGGAATAATTTTAGTCTATAAGGGCCTTTTGAAGACGTTTACTCACACGTCCATTTCTTTTTTTTTTTTTCCATCATTACATCATGATTTTCACCGTGCGTGGTAGATAATTTGATGATGATGATGATGATTATAATGGCATACAGTGTGGTTTTTATCCCTCCCTCTTTCTTTCGTTGCTCTCTTCAGGAGTATAAACCTCCTGCAACGCGGCGCCTCCATGAGATTTTGGGGGTGGAGACTGGAGGGCCTGGGGGAAGGCGGGCTGGGGAGCAAGGCCATGCCCCTTGTGATTACCTGAAGTTTAAGGACCTGATTCTGCGCATGCTGGACTACGACCCAAAAACGCGCATCACGCCGTTCTACGCCCTGCAGCACAACTTCTTCAAAAAGACCACAGATGAGGGAACAAACACCAGCAGCTCCACCTCCACCAGCCCGGCAATGGACCACAGCCACTCCACCTCCACCACCAGCTCCGTGTCCAGCTCTGGTACGCGCAGACACACACACACACACACACACACACATACACGCACGCTAAGAATTCTTTCCACCTGTGTAACTGTGTGTTCTGGCTCCAGGTGGATCCAGCGGTTCTTCCAATGACAACCGAAACTATCGGTACAGCAACCGATACTACAACAGCGCCGTCACACACACCGACTATGAGATGCAGAGCCCGCAGGTATACACACACACACACACACACACACACACACACACACACTCAGCCACATTACCTCCTCCCTCCCTCTTTCACATGCCACACCCATACACTTACTTTCACCTTCACTGTTTATACTCCTCACCTAGCAACAGTAACTAAGCGGGTGGGGTCAGTAATTGAGATGATTGGTGCCGACTGCTGATTGGTTTCAGATAATGAAGTTAAATTAATTAGCTCCTCTCTTCCCTCCCCTCCCTCTCTTCCTGTCGTTCTCTTCTCTTTAGGCTCCATCTCAGCAGCAGTTGCGTATCTGGCCCGGCAGTGACAGCAGTGACTCGTCGTACCCCCAGCTCCTGCTGCACAAACCGGCTGCCACGCAGCAGCGCCACTTCCTGGGCGGAGCGGGCATGATGGAGACGCTGCATCCGCACCCCGTCTATGGCCGCCAGCTTCGCCAGCAGGGCTCGGCCCAGGGTCCAGGGTCGCAAGTTCCAAGCTCGCAAGGCCAAGGGTCACAAGGTCAGGCGATGATGTCATCGCCGCCGCCATCGTCGCAAGTCCAGGACAGCATCGAGCTGACTCTCGGTGGCCATCATCAGCATCATCACCATCACCAATTGGCTCAGTCTTCCTTGGCTCCGCCCCTTTCTCTTCCTCCGTCGAGCCTGGACTCCAGCCAGTATGGCTCCTCCAACCTCCACCTGGGAGTCTCCGCTTTTCGGACTAGAACGGCCTCTCAGACGCAGCAGATCGCACAAGCCCCGCCCACTCAGGACAGCATGGGTTATGTACCGCCCTGTTACCCTGGAAACAACAATAACAACCCACCACAGGGAGGTGGAGTAATCACCGGAGCACCGCCCAGAGGCGGAGTTAGACCGGATTCATCAGAGGATTCCATCATGATGGGAGGCGGGGGGGGCGGAGGCGGGCAGAGCGCCGCCAACTCTTGATAAATCTTGAACAAATTACGTAAAGCCATACACGGAAAAATTGAAAAAACAAAAAAATTTTAACGTAAATGATTAAAAAAAACAAAAACACAGACATGTAGTAAACACACACACACTTACACTCAAAAACACCACACAGAAAAAAAACTTGTGAAATTTTTAATTTTGTTTGTTTTGGTTTTGCATGGGGAGGAGACGAGGGGGAAGGAAGTGACATTGTTCAGGTATTTTTTTTTTTTTTTTTTTTTTTTTTTTTNNNTTTTAAGAATGAAGTGAGTGGAGGTTTCAGATAAACCGTCAGAGAGTTTCAGAACGTTTGTGTTTATTTTCATCAATTATTATTATTATTATTATTATTATTATTATTATTGGATTTTATGTGATTTAAGGATCGGTTTGCAGCGAGAGATTTATTTTTTGTTGAAACTTTTGTTTCGTTTCCGAGGCACAGAACGTTGACGAGCGTCACAGTGGAGCGATGAATGTCAGAGAGAGAGAGAGAAAGAGAGAGAGAGTGCACCATGTATCTTGGTGCGTGTCGATTTTGGGTTATACGATATATCGCAATATTCAGCAGATAGGATATCGTTATCTGGCTGTTTAAAACCAGGCAGTGTTTTTGGGGATTAAGAAGTTTTTCTTTTCTAAATGTAGCAGAAACAGCTGACTGTCTTTATAAGGGCCTTATTTCGGATGCGTTTTGAAGTGGCGCCCCCTGCTGCCTGGGTGGTCGCTGTTCATGTAAAATAGCAATCGTTGAAATAACGATGTGATTATTTCAGTTTTAGAAACACTTTTTTTAACACTGAATGTAAAAGCGACTGCAGTTTTAAATATGATATTCAGTACTTTAAATGCGTGACAATATCGTGAGTGTGATTCAATCGGTCCGTTTTTATGATATGAAGTTTAGTCATAAGGGAGAAACGTTTAATCAGCGTTTTCACCGTTTCTGTGCCGTCCTGATATCCGGAACAGCGAACACTAATATCGCTATATATCGTATGACTATAGTATCGACACACACACACACACACACACACATACACACACACACACACACACACACAGGTGGAGGTGATGGAGAGAGAAATGCAGAGGAACGCCAGCAAGTGTATGAGAGAGAAGGATTCTGTATGATTTGTTATTATTGTTTTTCTGAAGTCCGGCAGGTGTATAATGTTTATAATTAATTTATTAAGAGTCACTACAGAGAGAGAGATGGAAGCATTGGGCAGTGAGTAAGACAGGTGGGTGTGATGTTTTGGGTTTTTTTTATTATTTATTGGATGTGTTATTTATTATTTTGTCAGACAGGTGACACTTCGTACTACACACACACACTACACACACACACTTTTGTTACTTTTTTGTTTTGTTTTTGTTTGTTTCCGATGGCGTTGGCTGACACACTGGCTTCTCTGATCTCAAACTCTGAAACAAATAAAATGAAGCAAATGACAGAAACCGTAGTCACACACACTCACACTCACACACACACACACACAGGAGGAAGTGATACAGCAACAAAAACAAAACCATGACAAAGCGCTCGAACACACAGAAAAACCAAAATGCTTCCCTGTTTATTTGGGTTTTTTTTGTTTGTTTTTGTTTGTTTAAAAAACTCGTCTGCCTTCATCATTAGACTCTCACTCCTGTCTCACCCCATTCCTGTCTCTCTCTTTCTCTTTCTCTCTGAATATTATCAGAGCTGTCTTTCTCACTTTCTTTTTAGGCTTCTCTCTCTCTCTCTCTCTCCTTGTTTTATCCTTTTTGTATCTGTCTTCTATTATTTCATCTTTCTCGCTCATTCCCTCATTATGCATTTACCCCCCACCCCCCCTCTCTCTTTCTCTCGCTCCTTCCTTCCTTCTCTGCAACACTCTGTGAGTGCTGTTAGCCATCATGAAGTCAAAAAAAGAAAAAGTGAACTACTTCTCTCTCGGCTGCTATCTCCACTCTCAACCATGTTCGGATTGCTGCTAAAGAAAAACGACAGATAAATAAATAAATTAAATAAATAATAAATAAAAGTAAATGAATAATAAACTTTTTAACCCTCCTGCTTCAGAAAACAAATGAAAAAAAAAATATTAAACCACTGCATCTCATGTATTTATTACTATTTAACAAGAAAAAAAGGAAAAAAATGAACTTGTTTTCTGCTGTTTTTTTGTTTGTTTCTGGGTTTTGTTGACTTTCTTTCTTGGTACAGGTGAAAGCTTGACATTTCTATTCTGTAACGGAAACATGGTATTAAACAAGTGCCTCGATTTCTCGGTCAGCCGCCGGACAGAGTGGGACGGGACGGGGGCGGAGTTTGAGCAGGGGTCAAACGACATGTATAGCTTATAAAAAAAAATTCAAGCCTCGTGTAATTGTGTAGGGAAAAAAATCCACGACAATTCAAATCCTTTTGAGAATCGGATTTGTATCGGAAGCGAGCCTCAGTATGTCTGACCAATTACCGTATATTTAATTAACTGATGACATCATCATCATCCATTGTAATTTGTGTACATAGCACTCATGCTTCATCCAAGTTAACGGTTAAGCAATGGTAGGGTGAAAATGTCGTTATTTGTGTGTATATGTGTGTGTATAAATATATATATATATATATATATATATATATATATATATATATATATATGTATATATACACACATGTACATAAGAATATATATATTTTTTCTTCTCAAGGCTGCTTCTCATGACTGGGATTCAAACCTGCGACCTTGAAGGCAACAGGACCTGCAAAACTACCTTAACTCTCTCTCACGTCAGTAACGATGACTGCTCTCCTTTCTGTTGCGGTTGAAACTTGTAACCGGCCGACACGGCTGCTTTACTTTGTATTTTCTCAACGCCATCCTTCATGAGAAACATCATGTCTGAAGTATTATCACATCATCGGTTTTTTGGTTTCTCTATTAAAGAGAAAGTTGCCTCTAATCTTACGTGGAGGAGTTGATCATCACACTGGCTCTGTATGGAGTATTAAAGTATACAAGCTGCTGGAATGCACGCACTGCTTCCCTGCGTACAGCCTCCAGTTTAGCACAGTGCACTAAACTTCAGGTCCAACTCTTATCTTGAGACACCAAATCACTTTAATTCATCATCAGACTCAGGGAAGGGGGGTGTGGTCTACAGTCTGAGGGTGGAGTTTGTTCATCTGATGAATGTTTTGTATGAGAAATGCGACGTGTGTGAGGATTGAGACGTGTACATTTAGTGCGTGACGCTAAACTGGTGGCTGTACGCTTCTGTTCCGTGTTAGCTACATTAAACTTGTAGCTGATGTCGGACGTTGTGGACGTTTCAGTCTTGGACACACTGTGGCCTTCACAACACGACAGCACATTCGTAAGAATTCACAGCACGGAAAAAAGTTATAGGTGGCTACATTGTGGCAGTGGGTGGGGCTTAGCGCCCATAACCTTTCAATTATTAGTTATGTTTGATGTTTCGCAGGAGCCTCGTTAATTTACAGAAAGGTTGTTACCTATTCCCTCTTCAGTTGGGATTCGTTTTCCTTGTGTGTGTGTTCGTTCAGTGGATTGATGGATGGATGAGGGTTGGGTTTTGTATAAAAATCAGAGATGGGTGTATCGTCATCACGTCATTTACAGACTCTGTGTAAAACACTGATTGTAACTATAAGTGCTTATTATGCGGGCGTGGCCATGCATGATGATTAGTAGGTCACGTGACTATCACAGGTCTGTAAACTTTTCCTTTGTTGGAAATTTCAGTGACTCCCAGAACTAGACTGCACACCTCTCCAAGGAAAACTAATCCCACCTGAATAGAGCTGATTAGTCTGAGTTTAAGACACGAGACCTGGTTTAGAAATCTTTTCCTTCCTACTTAGGCAATGAATAAAACCAATCCTTATATACAGTTCCTTAACAATGACTGTGTGTAAATTCTTACGAATTTCCTGTGTGTGAAACGGCGTTTATGAGAATGTAGAACGAAGAAACTGCAGAAGATGGACGTCTTCATCATCTCTACATCAGCCCTGCGTCTGATTAAACTCGAACACGGTGCCAATGTTTCTGATTCTCGAATGGTGTTTTTAAGGTTTAATGAAGGTATGTTCTACCCTTCCAGGACACAAACACTTCTCTGCTAGCAAACAATAAATACGGAAAAACAACAATTACATTGTGTTAGAATTGATCAGATTTTACACACCATAAACAATATAGAAAAGTCATGACGCCCCTGGACTTGTCCAGTGCTGTGAACAGACATTATATTTAGCAAGTAGAAATATATATATATATATATATATATATATATATATATATATATATATATATATATATATATATAAAAAAAA
>JAOUQZ010000025.1:16453682-16473431 GCA_028564935.1 Neosilurus hyrtlii
TATATAACTATGTTTTAAATTTAAAATGCAATACTGAAAATGTAATTGGAATAATAATAACAGTAATAGAGGGGCAGTGGTGGCCCGGTGGTGGGGTGCTGGATTACTGATCCCAAGGTCAAGTGCAGCTAACTGGGTTATCAAAGGCTGGCCGTGTCTCTCACTGTCTGTGGTGAGAAGTGTGTAAAAGAACCATCGCTGATTTTCGTAAAGATGAGGCTGCATAGCCGTCAGCGTGTTTCTGCCCTGCGATGGTCTGGCAAGCTGTTCAGGGTGTACTCTGCCCTTGCCCAGAGTTGGCTGAGATGGGCATCAGCCTTCCCACAACCCTAATTAGGATCAAGTGCTTCAGAAAATTATTAATAATAATAATAATAATAATAATAATAATAATAATAATAATGCATGAATAAATTAAAAGCGAGGTTTTGTGGATTGGGAAATTTAGGCTCCATTAAATAATGACCTTCAATCATCAGCATTTTTTTTCAATAGCAATTATGAGGATAAAATAAAATGTGTGTGGGTTCGAGGGTAGAAGAGCGGCATTTAAAAAACATCTCGGGATGAGGAAGCCAGGGAAGAAACCACAGTGCAGCAGGGAGAACCCATCCTACTCTGCTCTCCACTGTGAATCATACATTTATATTCATTCATCTTGGACAGAGTGATGGTGGATGTGGAGTTTATCCTCTGAGAACTGGAGAACTGGAGATCTCAACCCGGCGGCGTGTAGCTCGTCTAAAGTGATGAAGTTACACAAAGACAACCACTAGAGGTCGCCAAAGTTCGGATATCAGGAAACCAGTTCAGAGAAAAAACAGGAAATATCAAATTAAAGAAAACAAGATAATGATGGTGATGATGATGGTGGTGATGATGATGATGATGATGATGATGATAGTGGTGGTGTTGATGATGATAACAAGAAAAAACTTTAATGAACTGGCTTTTTACAGAACTGGAGATAATGACTATTCTCCAATTCATGTCAGGATTGGGCGTTGCTCTTCATTAAGCAGTGACGTCATTGTCGCATCAGCTGCTACTCGGATTAGAGGCTTAATTGCCACGGGGTGTGAGCGAGTTCTTTTTCCTTCCCAGTGAAGGTTCCAGCATTGGTAGAGAAATCAAATGAGTGTGTGTGGGGTTGAAATGGGAGGCACGCGGCTGCTTGTCTGTCTACACGTGTGTGTGTTGAGTTTTTTGGGGTGTGTGCTGGCTGGAGCTGTGAAAAGTGATGATCAGAGATACAGCACCATCACATCACCAGAGCGCTACAAGAAGCCGAGGCCAGAAATCAGGGACAGGGACTTTACCCACCGTTCTCACCCAGTCCTCATCGCGCCTCCTCACCTCATCCTCCCCATGTTTCGCCATCACTCCGCTCCTGCTGTTTCTAAGGAGCTCTTCACTCCTGGAGCTGGAATGAAGGTGTTACCCAGCATTTTGTCTAATATTTTGATCCCACAAGGGCGCGAGCCTGACATCCGGGGCAGTTCCGTGAGTAATAACCACGGGGTGGAGGTGAGGTGTGGCTACAGCAAGATTACTGTCAAAATCAATCAGACTCGACTGGGCTTCAGGAGCTGTGCTACTCATTTCCGGTTGGGAACTTGTCCGGTGTCGGGTGTTAACGGGAGCATCCTGTACTTCCGGTACAACCCAAACGATTGTGGGAGTTTACTGTCGGTAAGATGAAAGGGGGAAAAGTAAACCAGCTGCACTACCAGCCCTCAAACACCAGAGGGCGCAGTGAGGGCTGGGTTATTAAGAATGACCCTTTAAGAATTCTCAAGTTTTCTGGACATTTTTATAATATTATCTGTTTATATTACATTAACTCTTAAGATAACGTCTGCAAGTTGCTTCCAGAAGCTATAAAGTCATTCCGCGAGCAGCCGCTGTCACCTTTATTCTCTTAGGCATTAATGTTGTCTCCTGAAGTTTAATAAACCTTTTCTGTTATTCAGGTAATAAATGGGCAGCTCTTGTGCACTAACAAGGTAATGTACACACCAGAGAGTCAGGAAACAGTTATCAGAGCCGCGTCGCTAGTGCTACCCATCCAGTGTGTGTATGACCGGTAGGTGCAAGTCTCAACATGACCGATGCATATTTGTGTTCGTTGCTTGATGGAGCGTAAATCACTTTTAGTCCGCGAGTTAAGTTTTCAGCTTCCTCCAATGCTTTACTATGCTAGCATTCTAGCCTTTGCTATAAAGACTGACCCAGTTTTAAGTTTTGGGTTAGTGGTTAACTGAAAGGTTAATTCATGAGTTAGCATGTTTACTATAATGATCCTTGGTAGATTAGCACTAGCTAAATGATTGCTATTAAAATTAAAGTTTGTGTTTGGGGAATATCTGGTTCTGAATTGAGTTATTCATGAAAATATAAATGTTTCTCAGTGAAATGCTTAAAGTTATTGTTGAATCTTTTCATCAGGTTTCACTATTCCTATAAAATCGGCTATTTGCCAGAACTGCGGCTGCAGTCGTTCCGGAAAACGATGGTTGGGAGGAACGTCTTCAGTGTGGCCGTGTGTAACGGTGAGACGGCAGCTCGTTTCTGTCTGGTGTGAAATCCGTTTGTCTGGTGTGAATGTTTTCTCTCGCTGTGATCACGTCTGTGTGTTTGTTCTTACAGAAAGGTGGGAGGAGCTCGGGGTAAACGAAGGTTATGTCCTTGGGGAGCCGATGTACATCGAGGTGAGCACTGGTATCATGTCGAAGGACGAGAGCGTTTACGTCGAGGCCTGTCATGTCACAGCCAGTGAGGACTCCAACTCTACCCAGCGCTATGATGTCATCAGCAACTTCGGGTAGTCCTGCATGTGGTTGTACTTCCTGCTCCAGAAGCGGTCGCCATGCTAACGTTTTTGTGCTTGTTTTAGGTGCATGGTGGACAGTAAGAGGGCGGGAAGTCAGTCGCACTACATCTTGAGGCAGATGAACATCCTTCGCTTTGCACTCGATGCGTTTTTGTTTGCCGAAGCGGCTTCAGAGGTATCGCTTAATTTGCGTTATATAAACACCTGAGTCTGTCATGAATTTAACAAATGTTTATTTAAATTCTCCTATATTCAGAGAATAGAAATGTGTAGTATTCATTTTTATTTAAATTTCTTTAAGGATAAAATACCCTTTTAACACAGATGTTTATAGAGTTGAACATCTGGTCTTCCACTCGTGTTTTAATCACATGAAAGATAAGGATGAAACACTAACACATGCTTCATCTCCTGTGTGTGTGGGTGTGGTCGGGGTGATCAGCGTTTTTATTTGCACTGCACTGTCCTGGTTGGAACGGCGTCTGCGAGCACCACAGCAAAGTCCTGCACGTACATCGAGTCTGAGCGCCGGTGAGTTTAAAACTCTTGCATCACAGCACTGTTGAATCCTGCGTTCTGACTGGGCAGGAGTGATGGCGTGACTTGTTTTCTAGGACAGAAGCTCGGCGTGTACTGCCGCTGCTAATGGCGAGTTTATTTATAACAAATGTGTGCATTTTAATATCGTTTCTATAGCAACAGCTTGCTTACATGGACATGTACAGAGGACTCTTCATGTGAACGGATTAAAAAAACGTGTGTAACCGCTGAAGGCTTTTGTGTAATTCTGTAAAACGAGATGGAAGGAGTCTCTAGTGTCAGTGTTGAGTGCTGAAATCTGTTTATATAATCAGGTGGGAGGAGCTGGATGGTGACGGTTCCCTGTGTAACTGCTGTGATTGGGAGTGTCGCCCGGCGGCGCGCAGTAAGTTATTCTTCCGTTTCATCATTTAAAAACTTTCATTATTATTTCTGTTTAAATTTAACGTTTATTATTTAATCATTTCTTCCAGAGTTACAAAATGTAACCCCATAAATTTATTAAAAGACTAAAGAGTAATTTATAAAAACAATATTTAAAGTAATAAAGTAAATCTTTAATTTTATTTCAGAGTTTGTTAACATCTTATTTAATAAAACAATTTAAAAAAACAAATATTATAATGATATAAAAAATGTATATATAAGTGTTTTGGTGATTCTGTGAGTTTTGAAGTCTGTATTTTTATAAAAATTGTTAGTTATATAATTAGGCACATTTATTTATTAATATTTATGAAAATATACAGAACAGATTTAGTTTGTTTTTGTAAAGTTTATATTTTTGGATTCGGTAGATGCGTCCTGTGGCGAGCGCACCGTGGTGACCAGCAAGCCCATTTTCTGCCATGATTGGCAGAAATCACTGTCGGGCTCCGTCCTGTTTCCCAGTCATCCTGAGGGGGAGGAGTCATGGGAGGAGGAATTAGCGGAGCAGGTTCTGAACGGCGTTGAGATGATGGAGGTAGACGCAGTGAATGAGATGGAAGATGGAGATGAAGTGAAGGAGGAGGAACTCGATGCTGCTGATGAAGTTCAGAGCGATGAAGGAGCGCTACAGAAGAACATGACAGACCCCCTGGCGAAGTTCTCGTCAGTGGCACTGAAGCGGAGTGGGTCCGTGTACATCAGTGCAGCGGAGATGGACTCGAGTTTCATGGGAGACGTTTCTGAGATCAGGAAGGTGGAGTAAAGATCTGCGAGACCTGATCTCCATCACACCGCCTCATCTCAGGCACAAACATCTTCATGTCTGTCGGCTTCACAGAAACTGGCACTAAAAATTTCATCGGAATGAAGCGCAGTGTTAGACGAGTGTCTCCACGTCGCTAAAAATCTGTTTTTCTTCTGCTCTGAGATTCCAGCTTCCTCCTGTGGTCTCTTTAGGATCCTGCTGGAGAAACATGGGGAACAAAATCTCCTGAACTTTCAGAATAAAGATGATGAGGGCTGTCTGCACTCAGACCTATCTCTTTATAATGAAATAAAATGTAAACAACTGAGTCTGGATTTCTGATACAGTGAGAATAAAAACTTGCTCAGAATTTATTAAAGAAAAAGAATAAAAACACAAACTTCAGCCTGAATCTTCACTTGACTGCTCGAAAACCTTCAAAAATAAACAAAAACACAAAACATTTTAAACTCAAATTACATTTAAAATCACCACTTAATTCAGGAAAGAGATTTGAATATAAAATTTATTTTAAGTTTTGTTTTTATAGCAGCGCTCCGGCGTGGAGCAGCAGATGTTTGAATGTTTGTTCTGTGGGATCTCTACAGACCATGGCACAAATGAAATCACACACAGTGATTGCACACAGTGGTGCAACAGTTCACCTGCGCTCAACTCACCTGAACAAACATCAGTAGCTGGATTCCAGTTAGTGAGTCGCTTGCTAAGCCGCTTCATCCTATTCGGGTCACGGGGAGGGAGCCTCTCCCAGCCGACACAGGGCATGGGCGGGGTACCCTTAATAGCTCACCAGACCATCGCAGGGCAACACAACTGTTACTCTCACACCTAGGGGCAATTTGGAACCTACTGTGCATGCTTTCCTACTGGGGAGGAAACTGGAGGACTGGGAGAAAACCCATGCAAGCCCAGGGAAAGAGAACAGAAATGCCCTAGCCGAGCACAGGACTCAAACCCAGGACGTTCTTGCTGTAACGTGGGTGTGCTAACCACTACACCACCGTGCTGCCCTCCAACGAGTTGAAGACTCAAATTCATACACTGAGCAATGAAACTCACTGAAATGATGATCTTCAAATCCACATGTGTTCCTTAGTAGAGACTGAAGGCTGTTTACAGCGATGATCCTGGTGTTGGTACAGAATACACAGCTTTACTGGGATTCAGATTTTACGCCTTGAGCAGTAACGATTACGAGTAGTAAAAATAAAAACAGCAGCATGTGATGCACATAGAAAAGGTGTTACAAAAATAAATACGTATGTAGTTCCGGTACTGGATGTGCTGGTGGGCGCCAGCCTCCCTACGACCCGGATTAGAAACAAGAAAATGAATGAATGAATCCTGGATGTGCTTCAGTTCTGATAGTGTCACGTGTCCGATATCACAACATTTATTTCTTGGTGAGTTTGAGCTGCATCTTATTTTAAAACCAGAACCGTGGGAGAGCGCAAACCTCCACCAAGGAGCACAGTCGAGCTTCTGTAGTGCAGATCTGCAACCATCTGCTGTGTGTGTGGACTATAACATTGTGATGGTGTGTGTGTGTAGGAGAGAGAGACCTGAAGGCATCATTAAAACTTTACAGAAATTAAAAGATCTCACACACCCGCGTTTCTTCACAACCGGAAACAGATTCCCAGCTCGCGCCCCTCCGCCCTGGTTCACGCGCCAGGTGTGAGATTAATTATCGCAGAGGGCGTGGTGAGGGCGTGGTGAGGGGTTATATCCTCGTGCGTGTGGAAAGCGCGAGCCCCTGTACTGAGTGAATGATCTGTAATGGGATTCATTCTGAGCTCCATCGGTGTATTTATGGTTTTCTTCTCGCGCGCCGCCGGTACGGTCCCGCGCCCCCTGCTTACACCGGATCCGGTTACGGTCCCGATCGGGGATCCCGAGCGCCTCGAGGCGCCGCATTTACAGCTGCCGGTGTTTCTGCACTTCAGGAAGCCGCGCGTGAACAGGCGTCACTTCTCCCCCGCGCGCGGACACAGGCGCGACCCGCTGCCCGAGCTCGTGCGCGACATCCTCCTGCCTCAGCGACGCCTGAACAGCCGCGTGACGCCCTCCGGCCCGGTGCGCGTCGCGTGCAGTGCCAGGGGGATGCGCGTGCGAATTCACACACCGCACGTGCAGGTCAGACTGGGCACGTGTGACGTCATCAAGACGTCCGATCAGAGCGTCCTCTTCCGGTACGGGCTGCAGGAGTGCGGCACGAGGAGACGGGTACCTTCCAGTTCATTATAAATCTTTAAAGCGTTCAGAGATCCGGATGCTTCACCTTTCACCCCTCATAAGATCCTAACGTGAGATTTTCCTCCAGTTCAGAGAGGAAACCCCTCAGAGGTGGAGCTGCGGGTGCAGGGTGACCCTCTCACCAGCAGCACCCAAACACAGGGCCCCCCAAAACCCTTCACCTCAAAAATCCGTTCAATAAAAACCAGGCCGTTGTGAAAGTTTCACGGTAAAATGAACACGTGATGAACGTGAGGGGCGACGCAGCACTGATTCAGATTCTTTCTCTTGTGTGAACGCAGATCGTAAACGAGGCGGTTGTTTATTCCAACACGCTCTTCTACATCCCTGATTCCAGTCTGGGGGCTTCTGAGATCATCTCCATACCTGTGCACTGTCACTTCAACAGGTGAGTCCACTCCGTCGCTCTGCGTATAGCACACCTGATCAGCCCCTACAGCGCAGTCAGGTGATCATCTTGGTCGGAGTGTGTGTGTCTGAGCTGAACACAGATCCACGTTGTCGCCTGAGCGTTAGCTCGCTACCAGTGTTCAGTGATGGAAAACTCATTAGCGCGTGTACCGTATAAACCACTAAATGTCTTTGATTACAATAAACTGTAATAAAAATATCTTTTTGTCTCGTGTCCTTTAAATCAACAGGTTTCACTACTCGTACAAAATCGGCTTCTTGCCATCTGTTGAAAGGTTGAAGATCTTTAAACCCATGAAAACCAAAGGTGGCGTCACGCTGACCGCCTGTGATGGTAACGATGGTAGAATATCAGCTGAAGTTCCGAGTTGGTTCTCTGTGAGCTTCACTCGCGTCTCGCTGTGTTTCAGCGCAGTGGAACAGACTCTCACCCTCGGAAAGTTTCCGTATCGGACAGCCGATGTACTTCAAAGCCGAAACGCTTTACGTGCCTGACAGTGACCGGCTATACGTGCATTCCTGTCATGTGACCTCAAACATCTCGCGTGTCTCCTCACCTCGAATTAATATCATCGGGAACTATGGGTAATCAAAGATGGAACTTTCTCTGATTTCGTGTTTTGTGTGAGGGGTGAAAGATTCAGAAGAAACTCTGGTTTTATCTTCAGCTGCCTGATCGACAGCAAAAGCAGAAGCAATTCCCGGTTCATTAACAGCACCAGGAGGAACGTTGTGAGGTTCACCATCGACGCCTTCACACTGCATGGAAAAGTACAGAAGGTACCGATGACATTTCCCACCCTGTCCAGTCCTGATTCTGTTCCTCAACGACAGGTACAACTTTCCCTTTCTTAAATAATCACGAGGTTCCTCACCTAGAAACACTCATTCTCGCTTTAATTCTCCCTCGCAGTCCTCAAAGTGCTGGCGCTGGAGACTCCTTCTGTATATGTTTATACGGAGTGTCTGCTGTGCACGCCTCTGCGAATAATCCGTAGGAGTGTATTAATATAAACATGCACCTCTGTCAGAGCTGCTGTTAAAGTTGTGGGAAGTATAACACCATGTTGATGTGCGTGTTTGAGTCGGCGGTGCCTACAGCAGGCTTTTGAACATTACCGTTTCAGATAAAGTTTATAATCCTGGCCTGTAAAATGAATAAAATAGATATAATTTCATGCTCTGACTCGGTTGGTGGAATTAAAGATGATAGCAGAATAGAAGGGAGTATAAATGTAAACACTGCGATGAACCCACTGTTTTTAAACTTGATTTCATGTAAATATTTTTGATCTTAGTATCTGTTTATACACTGCGAGATGTCGATCAGAAGCATCATTCCAACAGAAACATCAAAGTCCTGCACCTATAACCAGCTGGCGGAACGGTAGGAATGGAGGAACACTCCATGTTTATGCAGATTAAATCCCTGTTTAATACTCATCACTGCTTTGTTTTTATTAGGTGGGAGGAACTTTACGGTGTGGACTCTGTTTGTTCATGCTGCAATTCATCCTGTATTCCGGAAATACCAAGTGAGGACCAAAAACACACCTCACACAGAGCTGCATCATCATCATCATTATCATCCTCATCATCATCCTCATCATCCTCATGGCAGCTCTAGAGAATAAATGATCACAATTTTCTATTTAACATTTATGGGCGGGGCTTATATGTGACATCATTAATCGACCTCATCTTCAGAATAGTTATGTCCTGATGTGTTAATTTAAAAAAAAAAGAGAATTAGCAGGAAATACTGTATCCACGAGCTTGGTAAATTGGGCGGATCTTTGAGATGAACGAATTGTGGTTGTCATGGTAACTGTAACACAGGTCCTGGTAGGATTGGGCTTCTTTGAAGGAACCAATGGGAAGGTCAGAATGTAAACTCAGTCTAAAATCTTGTGGATTGTCCACTTCGCTTATTACTGAACAACAATCTGGCTGGAACACTGCAGGCGTTTCCTCTGAGCATCTCTCTGTACATCCTGATGTTACTATAAGTAGAAATCGATCATTTCTATCTGCAGCAATGATGCGAACCTTGACGAGTGAGCTGGGGGCATTAGTGGAGCAACACACGGACGGACCGAACCCGAACCCAGAACACCCGACACTGACACCTGAGAAACCGCTCAGGACGACCCCTGAAAGGACACTCACCCCGGTGCACACGCACAGAGCAGTCACGCCATGGAGAACCACCACAACAAACACCACCACAATCGCAGCAGGCCGCATGCGCACCACGCCGCCGGAGCCATACAGGGTTTTTGAGGACGTGTTTGGACTCAGCTGAAGTTTAAAGTCGCGTCGCACTTGAATCGTATTTCACTTCTAATAAAAACAATCAGAAATAAACGCCTGTCTGGTTTCACTGCTCAGGTCTTGAGAGAAAGATGAGTGTTTTGTGATGTGCTCTGAGATTTTGTTAATAATGTCCTGATGTTTCCAGATGTTACTTCTCATTGTATTGTTCAGTTATAGGTGAAATTCTCTGATCTGAAGCTCTTAAAAGCCTTAAACAGTAATATGAGCTTTGAAAGCACATCTCTGTTTAATGTTAACCTTCTCCAGCTGCACCTCACTGGATGTTTTCATCCTTTTAATCATGAAACATTTACAGCGTTTAGCAGAAGCTCGATTCCACACATGCTTAAGAAGAGCTTTAAAGTCACCATCAGTCAATATATTCTGGATCATTAAGACACAGACTCAGTGTACCATCAATCAAACTCCATGGGGAGGAGTGTGTGGGTGTGTGTGTGAGCGAGAGAGATTCTCAAAATTCATCTATGTTTGGTATCTCGGGGTCTGGTTCATGAGTGAGGGAAGGATGGAGCGGGGCATCGACAGGCGGATCGGTGCAGCCTGTGCTGTAAAGCGGATCTTGTACTCGTCCATCGTGGTGAAGAGGAAGCAGAGCCTACCCTCGCCTATGGTCACGAGCTTTGGGTAGTGACCGAAAGAACAAGATCGTGAATACAAGCAGCTGAAATGAGCTTCCTTTGCAGGGTGGCAGGTCTCTCCCTTAGCGATAGGGCGAGAAGTGATCTGGGAGGAACTTGGAGTAGAACCGCTGCTCTTCTGCGTTAAGAGGAGCCAGTTGAGGTGGCTTGGTCATCTGATTACAATGCCCCCTGAACGCCTCCCTGGTGTGGTGTTTAGGGCATGTCCGACCGGGAAGAGACCCCGGGGCCGACCCAGAACACGCTGGAGGGACTACATCTCTCGGTTGGTCTGGGAACGCCTCGGTGTGCCCCCAGAAGAGCTGGAGGAAGTGGCTGGGGAGAGGGACATCTGGACCTCACTGCTTAGGCTGCTGCCCCCGTGACCCAACCCCGGAACAAGTGGATGAAGATCATGATGAAGTTTAAGACAGTGGTGGCTGCGGTTCAGGCTCTGGGTTACTGATCAGAAGGTTGTCACTTTAAGCCCTAGTACCACCAAGCTGCTGCTTGGGCCCTTGAGGAAGGCCCTTAACCCTCAGCTGTTTAGACGAAATGAAAATGTGAGACACTCTGGATGGGGAATCTGCAAAATGCTGTAAATGTAAAATAGGTGCGTCCTGCTTACATCACGTTTATGGCCTTTATGTCTCATCCTGAGTGACTTGCGATTTTAGCCCAGCAGTGGCAGCCTGGTGGTATTGGGGTTTGACCGAGCCATCACTAAGCCATCAGTGCCCCTCTTGCTCAACTACAAATGGTAACATCTTAGCACTGGTGGTGTGTGTGTGTGTCGTACAACATCCAAAACAAATGAATTGTATTTATGGCGCTTGAACCCCGATGATTTCCGTTTGTATAATAATGACCACAAGGGGCGACATTTACCTACAAAATAAATCAGCTGGCGCGTGAATATTGAATACACTTACAGGAGTCATTAGATTGTTTTTATTACCTCAGGATCCTAATCCTAAAATCAGAAATGTAATTAAATTACAATATAATTAAGGACAATATTAGAAATTAAATAAAATAAAGGTTGCAGAAAAGGATCACATGCTGAACAAACTTTCTTTATTAAATCCCTATAATATATAATATCCAATAATAATAATAAATCTGTATGTGTGTGTGTGTGTGTGTGTGTGTGTGTGTGTGTGTGTGTGTGTGTATCCTACAGTCGCACTGTGGATTAGATCAGTAAGTGTACGTTTGATGATTCAGTGTTTGTATAATCAGATCTGCTTCAGCACGTTTTCACTCTGATGCTCAGTTCAGGAAAAATGAGGCGTCTAAAAGGTTTTACAAAAAAGTGACCTGATGCTTAAAAAGGATTCATCAGCAGTCTGTGTTTACTGCATGGTGATGATAATTATTCTGATATTACAGATATATGACATGATGTTCCGTCTCTTAGTTCACTCGGCTGTGATCCGAATGTCTTCATTTTATTATTCGCTACATTGACTTCTTTCAACTCTCAACATTTCTACATTTATTTCTATTATACTCCAGCGTTCGGGACGCAGCCGTGATCATCACTAAGATGAAGAGAAGATAAACTGAGCGAGATTAAAAGAAGTGGTACAGGATTGCTAGAAAATCGAACGAGATGTTGTGGCCTGATGGGACGGATCGACCCTATGCAGTGCGCACTACAGGAAGGGGTCGTGTTTGTCCTTCTTTCTTTCTAAAGTTCAGAATCCATTTTTTTCACATCACCATTGCTGATGCTTTCCAGCTCTCCCTCCTCCTCCTCCTGCTCTCCTTCAACTCTTTCTTCGTCCGGGTTCTGGTTCTGGTTCAGGATTGGGGGTGTGAGCGGTGGGAGGGGGATGTCCTCTCCCTTTTTGGCAAGTTCAGCGAGTTCACGTGCTGAGCAGGTGGGAGTGGGTGTGGGGTAGGTCTGGTGGAAGGTGTCGTAGTCCACTTCGTAGAATCCCTCCTCCAGAGAGAGCACAGGGGTGAAGCGTTCTCCCCAAAGCACCTCAGAGTCCAGGTATGAGCTGCGTGCCTGACATGTCATTCCTAAACACACACACACACACACACACACATCATCATCATCATGAGGAGTGAACTGATGGACTGTGATGATGTTCAGAGGAGAAAGTGTACTGTGGTGGAGGTCCTGTTCCTCTCACGTCCCGCTCTGACGGTTTTATTCCTCTGATGCTGCGACAACCAAACATTTCTATTAATTAACCAATCACACCTCACATTATATCATAATTTAATATTATGAATGTTTGCTCCTGTTCAGGAGTTCACAGGAGTTTACAGCTGCTTCGTTACAGCAGCTGTAAACATCGTTCTGTCTGCGTTGTCTCTTCATTTCTCCTGAATAAGTCACTTGTTAATCGAGTTCAGGTTCTGAGATCAACTTAAACGCCACACTGCACTCCGTTTCGTCCAATCACACTCCAGACCTGAGATCTGATCATTCCCCACTTTTCCCGTCTCTCTCTCTCTACCTGTCTCTCTCCCCCCTTTTCCTCTCCAGTCTCTCTCTCTCTCTCTCTCTCTCTCTCTCTTATAACATTGCTGTGATTTTGGACCTTGATCTTAATAAATGCACTTTAACTGAAATCCTGTCATTTGGGGAGAAATCATCCCTTTGACGTCGGGCGCTGGCAGTGTTTGAGCTGCAGCTCTGATATAAAAGGCGTCCCTTTTGTTCACTGAACCATCGGAGGGATTAGTGCTGGAATTTCCTCAGGAATCACTAATGAACACCGGCAGCGAACACACTACACACACACTACACTTGACACGGAGTGTAATTATTCCATGCTAATTGGTTTGGGTATTGTGTGTGTGTGTGTGTGTGTGTGTGTGTGTGTGATTCGGGTTTCAGGAGCTCGGTGCACATCGGCAGAACCGCCTCTGGGAAACAAGAACCTGAGAAGAATGGAGAGTTCATAGATCAAATCTTTCTCTTTTATCTTGTCTTTCATTCTCACTCGCTCCGTCTGCGTATTCTGGTCTGAAGGGGTTCCTGTCCTAACGCTGCTTCTGTATAATTGTTCCTTCTCTCCGCGTGGCCTTGTTAGTGAATATCAGCCTAGTTTCTGAGCGAAGAAGCTCGATAAAGCGCTAATTAAAAAATGGGATCAGTAAGTAGAAAAACGTGGTTTCGCTCAAGGCTGAAGGAAACTAGTCCATCTGGAGTTTTCAGAACCTTCTTAATTTTTTTAGTTTTAAAACCCGGGGACACGTGCGAGCTGGAAATGGACGCCGTCATGGTTTTTGGAATCGGCTCTAGAGTGAAAACAATTCACTGAACAGTTTCAAACAGTGAGTGAAGTGATGAAGTTCTCCATGTTCTCCATGTTCTTGGTGCTGGGATGATCTGAGGAGAAACAGGTTCACAATCCACATGAATCAGTTCATTAAAAAGAATCAGTTCACAGTAACGATTCAGTCAGCAATTCAGGGTCAAAGGTCATCCCTGATCTCATTCAGTACACGAGCTCCGGAGTGATGCATGCTGGGTAATTAGACATGATTTGAGAGCAGCAAAAGTGAAATGTGAATGTATAAAAAAGCTCAAATGCTTTAAAAGGATTAAAGTGCAGTCAAATTACACACGGTTCCAAGAACGGAACACGTTTCTAAACGAAGGGAGACACGGAGGAGACACGTCTCAAAGGACAGAGAGTAAAGAATTCTGTCAGTAAAAGGGAAGAAGAAAATGTCTCTGCAGTAATGGAAGGAATTAAAAAGAAGGGTCTGTGTATCTTAGAAAGAGACAGAGAGAGAGAGAGAGAGAGAGAAAAGAGAGAGAGAGAGAGAGAGGACAGTTAGGGACAGAGAGAGAGAGATGGAGAGAGAGAGAAAAGAGAGAGAGAGAGAGGACAGTGGGGGACAGAGAGAGAGAGAGACGGAGAGAGAGAGAGAGAAAAGAGAGAGAGAGAGAGAGAGGACAGAGAGCGAGAGAGAGAGAGAGAGGGAGAGATGTATACATATAAAGCACATCCTTGTGTATTTATTCGGCTGTTTGAGTCACCCCTCTGGAGAAAACTCACACAGGCGCGAGCCCGGCTCGGTCACATCAGGAACATTTTAAATTTAAAACAGCTTATTATGTCGGTAGCCAATGGACCTGTTTCTCTTGAAGCAAAGGTTATTTAATTTATTGTTTTATCATGATTAAAATAAAACAATATCCTTCCTGTGTGCAGAGATTTGTTTATGTAGCTGTTACAATGAAACGCGTGTATTAGGCCACACTGTGCGCGGCTGTGTTAACGGTTGCTTGTTGCCCGGTGTGTGCTGATCCGTTGACATTTCGGAGTGCCTTCCTCCAGATGCTTAGTAAAAGCTTCACACACAAACAAACGTAAATGTGTCCTTTAACTGAGTCAGGCTCAGGTCGGGTTCGGTTATTGATCAGTCGGACACAGGCCGGGCTTGGATGGAAAAATGCGGCCCGATCCGCACTCTAACACACACACACACACACACACACACACACACACACACGCACAGCTCTAGGGCAAATCTGAGCAAAACAGTAACGTTCTTATTCTGTTTATCAAAAAATGTGCAAATATTCAGCACTGTGTGTGAGTGTGTGTAAATGTGTGAGTGTGTGTGTATGAGGGTGTGTGACTGTGTGTGTGTGTCTGTGTTTGTGTACATGCGTGAGTGTGTTTGTGTGCGTGTAAATGTGTGTGTAAGTGTGTGTATGAGGGTGTGTGTGTGTGTGAGAGAGTGCACCTGTGTGTGCACATATGCGTGAGTGTGTTTATGTGTGTGTATGATGGTGTGAGTGTATGTATGTGTGTGTGTGTAAATGTGTGAGAGTGCACCTGTGTGTGTATATGCGTGAGTGTGTTTATGTGTGTATATATGATGGTGTGAGTGTATGTATGTGTGTTTGTGTGTGTGTGTGTATATGCGTGAGTGTGTTTATGTGTGTGTATGATGGTGTGAGTGTATGTATGTGTGTGTGTATGATGTGTGTGTGTGTGTGAGAGTGCACCTGTGTGTGTGTATATGTTTGAGTGTGTTTATCTGTGTGTATGATGGTGTGAGTGTATGTATGTGTGTTTGTGTGTGTGTGTGTGTGTGTGTGTGTGTGTGTGTGTATATGCGTGAGTGTGTTTATGTGTGTGTATGACGGTGTGAGTGTATGTATGTGTGTGTGTGTATATGATGTGTGTGTGTGTGTGTGTGTGTGTGTGAGAGTGCACCTGTGTGTGTGTATATGCGTGAGTGTGTTTATGTGTGTGTATGATGGTGTGAGTGTATGTGTGTGTGTGTGTGTAAATGTGTGAGTGTGTGCGTGTATGAGGGTGTGTGTGTGTGTGAGAGTGCACCTGTGTGTGTGTATTATGGTGTGTGTTTATGTGTGTGTATGATGGTGTGAGTGTATATGTGTGTGTATATGCGTGAGTGTGTTTATATGCGTGTATGATGATGTGTGTGTGTGTGTGTGTGTATTATTCAGTGTTGACTGAAGAATAAATAGATGGATAATATTGATTTGTTTTCCTGAAGGTATTTTTTTCTTTTCCATCATCAAACAAATACAAACAGTATTAAATTTCATTTATTTTAATAATTTATGATTTTGGGATGGTGGGTTGGGGGGGGAAGCTAAATTATTTAATGATTCCTGCTAAATATCTCAAACGATCCACTTTCAGTAATGTGAAGTGAATATAATAAGGTCTCGGCGTGGCGGTAACACAATACACACAATAACATTCCGCTTTCATATCCGTCAGAAATCCAGCTCACGTCAGCGAGAGACCCTGTCGGGTTAGCGCTTCGTAGCTAGCAGGCTAGTCATAATGTACACTGGAAGCAGGATTTATGAAATATGACTAAGTATAAGAATAAGTTTTATAATATCAGTAATCTTATAGATTTATTCAATTCTTATTAAACCATATTACTGTATTAAACTCATGAATATTTATGAACACGGCTGAAATATTCCAGAAATCCTGTCCATGAGCTTATTTTAACTGACAAGCTAGCTTTAATTTACAAAATATTTATGAATATAAATGTAAAATTCTCTAAGAAATCAGGATGGTTTATGTTAGAACATAGATTAGATAGCGTTAAATATCTTAACTAGCTGCTTAGCTGATTTTTAAAATTCACAAATTTAAAGCATATAGAAGATGTTGGGTTTTTTTGTTGTTTTTTTTTTTTTTTTTACAACTTCTCTTTACTCTTATTGTACAACAGTAATGTAAATGCAGATTTTCATCCCACGCTGCTGCAGACGCTTCACTAGCTTTATTTCTCTTCAGCATTAATGAGTTTAGACGCTCCATGTTTCATATTGCTGAATGTTTCTGTTGGTTATGTAATGACTTATCGTTCCTAAACGGTTTTGGGGTGTATGAATGGCTCTCGAATGCTAGGAGTGCACTTCTGTCCCACCGAGAACGCCATTCCAGCTGAAACACGGCTAACTCAAGTATGAACTAATGTGAAACCACAAAAATAAAAGCCTCACTGGTCGAGAATTAATTTTATTCAGTTTTATTTCTTTCTCCTCTCTCTGTTTTTCCTTCTGATTGGTGAAGAAGCTACAGTTAAAGTTTCCATTCAGTTCCAGGTAGATTAAATAAAGATGAAGTACAGTGGTCGGATCCACGATGTCTTTCTGAAACCATTTGTTTCCTCCTGTACACGAGTGCTAATGATGTAGGAAAGGACTCTACCCCAACCGGCCGATGGCTGAGGGGTAAACAGGTGAAGAGACAATCAGTCAGTGAGCTGCGGTGGTTTCACCAGGAAAACTTTATATTTATATAAAACACGTCAGGTGTTTAAAAAACACAAAATGAAATGCTTTACTGAAACACTGCGAATTCGGAATTTCTTGATTTTCTTTTTGCTTGTATATGTAACATGTTCTGATCTTTCATCCAGAACACGTGTGTACGCTGCTAAATCCAGACGCATGGAGAAAATTCCATTCATGCATTTAGTTACTGTATAAAACACAAGTCGGGGAGTAGAGATGCCTCCCAGCAAGAAGGTCCTAGGTTCGATTCCCAGGCTTGGGGTGTTTCTGTGTAAAGTTTGCATGTTCTCCCCGTGCTTGTGTGGATTTCCTCTGGGTACTCCAGTTTCCTCCCACAGTCCAGAAACATGCACAGTAGGCTAATTGGCTGTGTGAGAGTGAGTGTGAATGGTTGTGTGTGTTGGCCTTGTGATGGCCCGGTGAGCTGTCCAGGGTGTACCCCGCCCTCGCCCAGAGTCGGCTGAGATGGGCGCCAGCCTCCCCAGGACCCTAATTAGGATTAAGCGGCTTAGAAAATGAACGAATTTAACACAAGTCACCTGTTATATGTCTCACCTGTGGCCTCCACCATCCCCTCGAGAATGACAACAATCTCAAACTCTTCCCGCGCAAGCTGTTCCTGCGAGATGTCCCAGAATGGGCTGATCTCGTTAAACTCATGGCAGATGATGAGCGGAGACACAAGGAAGAGACGATCGTCACCGGTGTCAAACCCCACATTGATATCAGTCTGATTCAGAGGGATGAACTCTCCTTCCTTCGTCTGTTTGGAGCGGATCAGCTTGGCTCGGATCGATGCTTCCACGATGTGCGAGTTGCGTAAATCTCCTACACGGAACATCAAGCACAGTTTGTTATCGCGCATCGATATGACGGCATTCTGAGAGAACATCAGCGTCTCGGCACGTTTCTTGGGCTGTGAGATCTTCACGAACATGCAGCCCACCATAAATGCGTTCACGATGGAGCCCAGGATGGCCTGCACCAGCAGCAGTGCGATGCCTTCGGGACACTTCTCCGTGATGACACGGTAACCATAGCCAATAGTCGTCTCTGTCTCGATGGAGAACAGGAAAGCTGAGACAAAGCTGTTGAGGTTGGCCACACACGGCGTCCACTCGCCATCATCTGTGTGCTCAAGATCACCACGGGCGTACGCGATGAGCCACCAGATCAACCCGAAGAAGATCCACGTGGTCGTGTAGACCAGCGTGAACACCAGCAGGTTAAAGCGCCACTTCAGGTCCACCAGCGTCGTGAAAATGTCTGTTAGGTAGCGATACGTCTCACGCACGTTGCCATGATGCACGTTGCACTTCCCGTCTTTTTCCACGTAGCGTTGTCTACGCTTGCGAGGAATCTCTGAAGAGTCCCCACTCACAGCCACACCCCCCCCTCCCACAGCCACGCCCCCTCCCACCACCATGGTTCGGTCTGTGGGGATCTGCATAGGAAAAGTCCACAGGATAAAGAAGCACTGTGTCAGAAGAGCTAAGAGCAGAGAAGCAGAAGTTCATGAAATATTCATTTTTAACTACAGCCGACTGTTTGTCAAAACCCCCCCCATCCCAACACACACATACACACCAACTCTTTCTCTCATTCTGGAACAGCTGAGGTTCACCTTATTGCTGGTTTCGTTCCATTTCTTCGGCAGTTTGATGCCTTGTTTCTCCACATCCTGTCCGAATTGGCTCTTTATGCTGCTCATGACCTGCAGGGCTTGAGCCACACCCAGCTGTGCACGCGCTCACACACACACACACACACACACACACACACACACACACACACACACACACAGAGCGAGAGTATCCTCCGGGCCAGCAGGGGGCACTGTCAAAGTCCAACAGAAAAACAAATGGTGCAAATAGCGGTTACTGTTCATCCCACATCAAGTCCACGTGTTACAGGAAGCAATAAACACTTTATAGCAATAACAGAGCAGTAATGAAATAAAAACCCGTCTTTACAAACAATCAGATTAAGGCAAGACTAGTCACGTCATCATTTTATTATACTTTAGAATAAACGGTATGGCTCATTTCTTAGACTTTAGTGAAAAATGTTTCAAGATTGTGTGACAAAAGACCTTTTGTCCCTGGAATATCTGTAATCCGGTAATTTCCCATCCTGATGATTATTGCTGGATTTGTTCTGAACAACGCCATATAATACTTTTTGTGGTTTAAACAAGAAACAATAAATTTCATCAAAATTTCTGAATAATCTGAAAAGTGAGTGTCACAGTGAAATAATTTTAATTGATGGTTAATTAAACTGTACAAATTCATGCAATTAGAAAAAGCCAGAGTTGCATAAAGTTAAAAAACTCCAATAAAAAGAATCAGTAGTCATCTCATGTACGTGTTGATTGTAGAACTGAATCATTATGCAGACGTGGGTTTGATGTTGATTACGGTCACCACTCGAGGTCACTGTTATTGCTGTATGTTAAGCAGAGACGGAGAAGAAGACTAGCTGTGAGTTGGGTTCGGGTGGCAGTCAGTAATAACAGTGTTTTCATAGTGAGGAAAGGGTTAAAGAGTCATTTTACTTTTACAAGCCGAGAAACCGGTAAAAACGACAGCGATGACGGAGCAGGTGTGTGTGTGTGTGTGTGTGTGTGTGTGTGTGTGTGTGTGAGACTAGCATATAAAACACATTCAATATCACTCTCAGTCATTTACACACTGAACACACACACACACACACACACACACACACACACACACACACACACACACACACAAAACCACACACACACACACCAAGGGGCAAT
>JAOUQZ010000025.1:16554570-16562070 GCA_028564935.1 Neosilurus hyrtlii
CACACACACACACACACACACACACACACACACACACACACACACACACACACACACACACACACACACACCCCCTTACCCCGGGAGCTTTAATGACATTAAGCAGGATTAGTCAGTGTTTCCATCAGGGTCTCCCTAATTAAACAGGAGCTGTTACTCTTATCCACACTCAGCTCTGTGAATTTAAAGCCGTATTACACAAAAATTTTTATTGTTGCGATTTAGGAAAGATGCAGCGCTACATCAGAGTGTGGCGTCAGAACCGTGCTGCTGTGAGCGCAGTTTCTAAATGAAGAAGTAAACGGAGCGATTAAATATGAGGACTGAGTCTATGGGTTCTTCAGTAGTGCGCACTTCAGATGTTCCCTATCTAGGGCTGTTGTATGAAGGTGTGTGTGTGTGTGTGTGTGTGTGTGTGTGTGTGTGTGTGGAGGTGCATGACAGAGTTAAATCATGGCATAATTCAGTGACTGATTACAGCTCCACGTGCGCAGAGATGATGTCCGATTTCCTCGTCAGGTTATACCGTCACGTTACTCCTTACAGACTCTGATTATCCTCAGAGTTAACGAACAGATAATTAAATGTGACAATCATGTATCGTTAGTCCACTGCTCTTAAACTGTCGTGTGTGTTGGACAGTGATTAGTGTATTATTCCTGTTACCCCACAGCAGATTAGAATTTGTCTTCATCTGAATTTCTCTCTGACTCTCACAAGTTCTGCCCTGTGTTCCATCATCACACCCTTCGTATTGCACAGACTAAACACACACGCAGTGATTGAACCATCATCTGTAAAGTTTCAAAATCTTTTTTTAATCCTGATGTTGAGCTTTAACCCTCACACCACGTCAGTGCTGCTCTCTGACCTCTCGCTGATTTCCTCCTGTTATTTTCTCGGTTGGGTATCTGTTTGTCACAGTTTTTCTGTGATGTGGTTTGGAATAAAATGTGTGTGAACATGAACTCTGAGCCGCAGCTCCACCGCACTGTTTATTATTCTCCATGTCCACTTCATCCTGCTCACACACTGCTGTTTACTCTCACCCGGTGTGTGTATGTGTGTGTGTGTGTGTGTTTTAAATCAGAATTCATTTCTCAGATTTACATTTTACACAAAGAATGGTCCATACATACATTCCTTTTCCAAACTGCTTTATCCTTAATATGGTCATGTGGAGGGGTAAGTGGGGTGTGTGTGTGTGTGTGTGTGTTGAAGGTAGTGTCTATAATAAAATTTGTGTGTGATTAAGCGTTTAATGCTGGATTCCTTTGAACAAACACCGAAGGATCAGGTGTGTGTTCCTGTCAGCCCGGAGCTCTGCATCACACTCGGTCACGTGATCATGTTGTGGTTAATGTATTTATTTAAAGAACAAAACAGTCATGGTATTGTGACAGACAGAAAGGAGGCTTTCATCACCACCATCATCATCATCACCACTACTCCAGCTCTGGGTTTTTTAACATGTGTGATGTGTTTATCAGCAGAGCAGGTACAGTCCATAAATGTTATTAAAAATACAGCCTGGTCCATAAGTATTTGTACACCGACAGAGTTATTGTAGTTTATTACTGCATAAAGGAAATGAAATTAAACCACAAACATGTCAGCACCTCAAGCTTTTAACTGTAATTTCCCTCCAAATCGAGACGAAGCCTGTAGGAAATACAGCACTGTTTATATGTACCCCCTTCCCTTGTTACCAGAGCAAAAGTAATTGGACACACTTTCTCCTGGAAGATGATGTTCTCAACAGCTGTTGGCATTTAGTTTGTTTTTTTCCAAAAGCAAAATAATTGGTGTGACGTTCCCCACATGTGTTTTCCAGGTGCCTTCCTGAGCTCACCAGTGAGTTTGTTCTTTTGAAGAATGTATTAAATAGTTGGCCACGTGCAGTGCTTTTGCTCTCTGAAATGGGTTTGTGCCTAATTATGATTTTCACTGGCAGTTTAGGCTCTTTTGAGTTTAATATTAAAAGGTAACGGCAACAGAACCCAAATTTGAATGTCACACTTGAATTTCAGTGCCAAGTCGTTTATCTGTGTAAATGTACGTGAATTAATGAGTGAAGAACACACTCCTGATCGTGGACCAGCTGAGAAACTGTCCAAGTACTTTTGGGACCATGTTCAGACCAAGTACTGTAATTAAAGTTTAAATATTTCATGTGTCTATATTATATTCATAATTTTTTTATAGAAAGTGTATTTGTTTTAAGTATGAAGATCACTTATTACTACGTTTTATTTGCTTATTTATTTATTCAAAAGAAAAGAAATTGTTATTATTGCATCATCACATTAATGAGCAAATCAGGTAACACTATAAAGATTATAAGCAGATCACAGAAATTTCCCAGGGGGTGGGGAGCACTGGTTTCAGGGTGTTCCCAGTTTGCATAATCTAGATTTCTTGAAGAGAAAAATTTTCAGCTGATTAATGGCTTCATGTTATTAAAAAAAAAAAATAGCTTCAGCAATAAAAAAACAGCTTCATGTTTATGCTTGTTTTACCAAATCAGCAAAGATTCATTTAATTATTTCAAGAGAACAAAACATCTTTGTGTAAAATTCCAGTGTGGATTAGCACTCGGCAGAAAACAGTCTGAGTATTGTTCAGGACTTTTCTCAGGCATGAAGAGAAACGGATGCACCGAACAGGATGGAAACCCAATCATGGTCCCACCTGTGAAGGATGGAGTTACCGCCGAGTCTTAAGAACAAAACCAGTCCCATCTTAGCAGGGACTTGGGAGCCAAACACACATTCTAACCTCATTGACACGGACCTCTGCATAGCCCTGTGTGTGTCTTCTCTTTGCTTTTCCAGTCCTGTGTGTTCTTGATGTAACATGCCCGATTTAGCACCAGCTCTGCATGAACGAGGGTAAAACCAGCGCGAGGTCTTCTGGGCGTGGTGGTGTTAATGTGATCAGGCCATTCAAAGCACAGCAACATTCCATTTCTCTGAAAGGTTGCATTGGGGAATTTTGGCTGGATGATAAGCTCACCTTATCCACAAAGAGGAAATTCCTAATAGATGTCTTCAGAAGTCAGAATTTCTCAACAGTGCCTTAGCACAAACCCCTGAAATGTTGATTGATGTTCTGAGGTCTCATTAGAGATTTAAACTGCTGCTGTGTTTTACTCTCATCCTTAAGGCTCATTTAACTGTCCATATTTGTACATGTTTTCCGAAAACCTACGGATGTGGATGGAAATCCGGCTGGTAACCACACACCACTTGGAAGGGACGAAACCTGTGGAACTGGAGGGGAGAATGTCATGTGTGAACTCGGCCCAAATGAGATTCTTAGACCGTGAAGAAGGTTCACCAGCCCCTAAAGAGTGCAGTTCAGTTTCTATCTCCTGCTTGATGCACTCTGACTGTCCATTGGATTGGGGATGGAATCCAGATAACAGACTAATGTGGATTTCCAGCAGTCTGCAAAATTCCACCTAAAACCGGTAAGTAAACTGGGGCCCCCTGTCGGAAAACATGTCAGTGGGGAAACCATTCAAGCTTGAAGTCCAACAGTCTGCCATGTCCTTAGTAGTGAGTACCTGACTGAGGGGGATCAGGTGGATCATCTTGGAAGATGGTCAATGAGCATCATTACCGCAGTCTTTCCATGGGGGGGGGGTCATTGACAGGTGAGACCAGGGGTGTCATGAAAAAAAGAGGCATCAGCAGCCCAGCTGGAGGGTGGTTAGAGGTCTTGGACTGGGCACATGGGGCACAGGCTGCCACAAATTCCTTGGCATCATGGGAGAGAGTAGGCCACCAAAATTTCTGTTTGACAACAGCCAGAGTCACCCGGATGACAGAAAAGCCTTGAACTGTGACAGAGGGACAGTACTTTGGACTAAAGATGATTGGGGAGAAAAAAGTTTGTGTCTAGGAGTCTCCGTGTGCAGAGGGTGAGAGGTGTGTGCAGCTCTTATTTTTCTTTCCAGTCCGAGTTGAGTTACTGTGAGAGGAGCAGTAGGTGGCAGGATATACTTTGGTGTATCTGGGTCCACAGCAGGTTAACCTGTGGAGTATTGGCAGGATAAAGCAACGTTTTGCTATTTTTTTTGGTCAGTAGGTCAAGGAGAATCGAAACCTGCTGAAGAACATTGCCCATGTAGCCTGTCGAGACTTTAATCTTTTTGTCCCTTTAGGTATTCTAAATTTTTTCTGTCCAATCCTCAAACGGGTGTTCTGCTCCCTCCAGCCAGTGTCTCCAGGGCAAGTTTTACTTCTAGCAGTTCTCTATTCCTGATGTTGTAGTTCTTTTCTGCAGAAGTCAATGTTCTGGAGTAAAAGGCACAGGGATGTAACCAGGAGTCCTCTGGTTGGCGTTGGAACAAGACAACTCCCACCCCAGAGTCTGAGGCATCCACCTCCACAAAGAAGGGTAAATGTGGATTAGAGATTCTAAAGATGGGTGCAAGGGTAAAGCATTAAGTTCTTGGAAAGCTTGTTCATCAATTTCATCCCAAACAATTGTGGTCTTGGAGGACATTAGTGCAGAGGAGAAGCAATGGCTGTTGTGGAGATCCAACTTTGTGAACACCATAGCTTCCTGGATCAATGCAGAAGCAATGAGAGGCAGGGGATATCTGTTTTTAACAGTGGTCTCATTTAAACCTCTATAGTCAATGTATGGTCTGAGAGAACCATCCTTCTTGGCAACAAAAAAAGAATCCAGCATCAGCAGGAGATATGGAGGGACGGATCAACCCAACCGCCAGAGGCACTGTGATGTACTTATCTATCCTACTGCTTCACTAGGAACCATCTTTTGGGCTGCCTGAAGGCAGACAGAATATGACCAGTCTTTTAATGGGTTGTGCTTCTTGAGCTAGGAAATGCCAAAAATCACAGGAATAGCGGGGGAATTAATAATTAAAAATGAGAGATTTTTGTGACGATTACCAGAAGTGAGTGCAGGAACAGGTTTGGTCTCCTTTCTGACTTCACGTAGAACATGGTTGTTCCAACGGCTTCACCAGAATGGGTTTCTCCAGAGTACATCGATTGATGTCAAGCTGGCTCAGAGTGTACGAATTCTAAAGTCACCACCGGAATCCAAAACACCCCCTGTTGGACAGTCTTTGAGTTGAATATAAACTGAACAGACAATGAAGGTCTGTTGGAGGAGGACTCTAATAAAGAGCAGCACAATAGAGTGCTACTAAATCCTACTGAGCCTTTCCCCTGCAGACAGTTACGTAGGATTTGCCCCTCGCCTCCACAATAGATCTAAAGTCTTCCCCTGAACCTCCTATATCTTCTGGAGGGTCCATTGGGTGAGGGGACGGTACTCACCACTTGAGGAAGGGGTCTGTGAACAAGCCTGTGATGTCGTGGGGTTTCCCCTGCATGAGCCCTCTCCCTGCAACGTTCCCTGAGATGCAAGTCCATCCTGGCCACAAGGTCCTGGAGTTCTTTAAAAGTTGCTGGGGGATCTTGTCTCATCTTTTAATGTGATCTGCTAATTGTTGGTAAAAAGCATCAAACAAGGCAGAAGAATTCCAGCTGCTATCAGCAGAAATGGTGTGAAAATTAATATATTCAGATACTGGTCTGTTCCCTTGTGACAACTAAAGTTTTCTCGCTGCTTCCCTTTCTGAAAGAACAGGATCAAAAACCCCTTGTAAGGCAGCAGAAAAGTCTTGAAATGAATCACATATGCATGAATTTCTCTCCCACTCAACTGTATTAACTTTACCTGATAATAGTGAACCAACATATGCTACTCTAGACCTTTCAGACAGAAAAGCTCCTCCTCTTGGTGAGGATCCCTGGGCAGGTGTGGGGGCTGGAGATGGGCGCCAGTCTCCCTGTGACCCTAATTAGGATTAAGTGGTTCAGAAAATGAATGAATAATACCGAACATATTACCCACTGACAGGATTCATTCTGTATCTATTTACATAGGTTTTAGTAACTTGTAATTTTAGACTTATGTATTTATGTTTACGTATAAAATTTTGGCTCTATGAATATTTAATCTCAATTTTAACAATACTGAGAGATAGGGGTTCACGTCTGAATCGCGATTCTTATTTATTAGCATTCTGAATTCAGTGAATTGGTGAATTGTTCCAGAGAGCGGCAGCTCCAGAACTAGTGTGTTTGCCCGGTAATAAGACTTACCCTTTCTTCTGCAGAACAGTCCAAAACAAGTCCTACCCTGAAAATAAGACCCAGCTAAATTCATATTTTGTCTGCACCTTCCCTCATTTTCTGTGAATGCACGTGCACCAGCGCCATTTACAGCAGCGCTGCGGAGGAGAGACAGAAAAAGAGGAAGTTAAGAAAAAAAACCCTGGTAAGTAAAGTATTGTAAAGCAGGATGGAGGGGCATGATGGGGATAAAAGCAGGACTGGGGGAGCATAACGCTCATCATTTTATTTACCGTATTATTTTTTTATTTTCTGCCTATTATCTAGGCAGAGTTTTGTGTTCACACTCACCTGTTTATTGAAATTGCTGGTAATGTTAATTAAAATAAGACCCCCAAAATAAGCCCTATGGTGTTTTTTGAACCAAAAAAAAAAAAAAAAGACAGTGTCTTATCGGGGAAACACGGTAGCTTTTAGCCCAGCTTTGACATGGATAAGGTTTTGTCTTCGGTGAAGTAAAATGCTTGCACTTTTCCGGGTAAGAAGGAGCTTCACATGACATTCTGTGTGCAAAATCTGCAAAATAAAAGTCAAGTATTTCAGCAACACTTCAAATCCCCGAGCCCACATCTTGCACCATCACCCGGAGCAGCAGCACAACTAACTCCTCACCAATACACACTCCATCGCTTCACTAAACTCATGACCGACTCTGAACGAGCAAAGCGGATCAGTACATCTACAAAACCAACTGTGTAGTAATATAATTTTTTTCTCTCTTATAGAAGAGATGTTCCGAGATTATAGAAGATTGTAGTTACTCGTGAAATCGGCTCCCTTTGTTTGTAATGGTTATGAATCAAACATCGGATTTGAATCAAGAATCGATTCGTAACCCCAAAAATTGGAATCGAACTGAATCATGAGTTGTTGTTAGATTCACATCCCTACTGAGAGATGCAAGTAATAGAGCCGAACAATTGAAACTGAATAAAAGACTAAGATCTTCTCTAAAATTAAATTCTACAGAAATACATATTGTACCTGAGGAAAAAGTGAGGACACCCTACCCCCTGAAAGCCAGTGTTGCCCCACGTACCCCTTATCGTAGCCATCTACTCGTCTCTGACATCTGTCTGAAGAAAGTTTGCCGCACTCTTCAATGCAGAATCATTTCAACTGTGAGATGTTTGAGGGATTTCTTGCATGTACAGCCCGTTTCACCCCACAGCGTCTCAATGGGATTAAGATCTGGGCTCTGACTTGGCCATTGGATGTACTGGTTTTGGGTCATTGTCATGTTGCAGGGTCCAGTTCTGCTTCAGCTTTAATTTTCTTACAGATGGTCTCACATGTTGCTCAATCACCCTCTGATACACAG
>JAOUQZ010000025.1:16567070-16576037 GCA_028564935.1 Neosilurus hyrtlii
CTCGAGGACACACACTTCCCTGTCTGAGAATCTTTTTACAGATCAGGCTCAGGGAGTCTGTATTTTAGTCTCCTGGATTGAAGTCTGATCTGATTGTGAAAATAGATATGTGTATATTCAGATAAAGCAGAAGATTAAATCCAGGTTAAGGTTCGCACAGCGAATTGATTCACGAGTCATATTCAGAATCTGCTGTGAAGGGAAATTGATGCGTATGTGAACTGACTTCATCTCTGACTCCACCCATTGCTGCACGGTAGCCACGACGACAGCACCGCCACATCTCTTTCCACTTACGATGCTAAACCGTAAGACCCACCGTAAGTCCCGCCTCTATAAAATCCTTCATGATGCCACTCATCACTTTCTGGCAGTATAATCATGAGTTGTCCATTAAATTGCGTGTTGGTGTTGTGATGGGTTTGTAAGTGTGACTTTGTGAGCACCTCTATGTGGCCTGTGATTGGCCAGTGTTCGCTGATATCATTACACTCTTTTCCCGAATGTAAAATTAATCAAAAGTAGAAAGGATTTTTCTGCAGTACTTAATGGGTGTGGCCTGATATTCTAATGAGCACACTTGATTGACAGCACTCAATAGCATAAGCAATAAGGATTAGGGTTTGTAAGACGTTGTGTATACATTAGTGGTCCTTGTGTTAGCATTCTCTGATTAGGTCACTCAGACTCGTACTAGGGTTCACTAAAAGAGGTGCATGGAGGGATCCAGTGACCTTTCTGGGTGTGTGGGTGGAGCTTACAAAGACTTTTCCTATCAATAACCCCACCCACTCTCCCCTGAAGCACATGAATGGTGGTGTAGCTTGTGTGGATGGTCTGGGAGAGAAACACATCTGTGCAAGAGCATGTCATATTTTCCCTCTCCACAAGGTGTGTGTGTGTGTGTGTGTGTTCTATTACACTGGGTGTGATCAGTTAATGTTTATAAATGCAACACTGAGACGTGTGTGAGAATAAGGGTGAGGAAACACTCCTAGTGTTCCTCGAGAAATAAGATGCTTGTTTCCAGTTTCTAAACCAAATAGCTCCACACACACACACACACACACACACACCTGTATGTGGTTGGGTCCCTGACTGTTAGAAAGGGGAGAAAAGTGAATCTGATGCCTGATTATGAAATGTATGTTTTGAGAGCATGATGACTTTTCTGTGTTTATTTTCCCTCTCTTTTTATACCTGTTTAGCTGTTACGGCTTTATAACTTCACTCATTATACATTTTAACCTCATTGTTATTATTACTGTTATATATTATTAATATTTATCATATATAACAACACGTCACTGTTAACATCATGTCCTAATGCATTGTTATTGTGTTCAGTGTGATGTTGTGGAGTGTTGTTGTCACATACTCTACATTATAGCACTCTTTCTCTCACTTACACACACACACACACACACACACACACACACACACACACACACACACACACACACATATGCACTCTAAAGGTTCTGACCTCCTGACCTTTGATTATCAGGTGGATATGAACTTTATGAAGAAGATCCCCCCCGGTGCCGAGGCGTCCAATGTGCTGGTCGGTGAAGTCGACTTTCTAGATCGACCAGTCATTGCTTTTGTCCGTCTCTCACCTGCTGTCCTCCTCACTGGCCTCACGGAGGTCCCCGTCCCCACAAGGTACCTCTCACACGCACATACATACACTGGCCTCAAGGAGCTCCCCTAACAAAGATCTACATTCATACACATGTCTGTCACTGCAGCGTTAACCCCTTTATTCTGTTTTGTGTGTGTGTGTGTGTGTGTGTGTGGGCATAGGTTCCTGTTTTTGCTGCTCGGGCCTTTTGGTAAAGGCTCTCAGTACCACGAGATTGGACGCTCTATTGCAACATTGATGACTGATGAGGTGAAGCCACACACACACACACACACACACACACACACACACACACACACAATTTGAACAGTGTTTCATCCAGTTGTGATTAAAAGACAATTATGTATTATCTCTGTATGTGTGTGTGTTGTGTGTTGTGTGTTAGATTTTCCATGATGTAGCGTATAAGGCTAAAGACAGGAACGACCTGCTATCTGGGATCGATGAGTTTCTAGATCAGGTGACGGTTCTCCCGCCGGGCGAGTGGGACCCCACTATCCGTATTGAACCACCTAAAAATGTCCCGTCTCAGGTGATCATCTCCTCCACTAATCACAGCACTGAGTTCTATCAGAGGGCGGGGCTTAATGAAATATAACTGATTGATAAGACTGTAAAGTTGAACCAATATGGTGTGTGTGTGTGTGTGATTGCGCCTGTAGGAGAAAAGGAAGATGCCGGTGCCAAATGGCTCCACCCCGCAGTCTGAGGTCATCAAGGAGGAGGATCATCACAGTGGACCAGAGCTGAAGAGGACAGGACGGTACACACACACATGTACTCACTTTTTAAGTGACATCGTTATGTTATAAAAGTTATTAGTAACTACATTATAGAGCCGACCAGGTCAGTGTGTGTTAGTGTTAGCATTGGCGTTGGTAAATTTTATTAACTGTAAATTTTTAGTTTTTTTTTAATGGTGTGTGTGTGTGTGTGTGAGAGAGAGAAGAGAGGCTCCGAGAGGCCGCTTCATTAAACCAGCATTAACGTTGTATTGGAGGTGGGGTTCGAGAGGGTTGGAGTGGGAATTTGGTAGAAGGAAGCAGGGTTTAAAGTAAATTAAATGGAGGGGGGTTGATTTGTTTTGATGTGTGTGCGTCTCTCTCTCTCTCTCTCTTTCAGGTTATTTGGTGGTCTGGTGTTAGATGTGAAGAGGAAAGCTCCATTTTATTGGAGTGACATACGTGATGCATTCAGTCTGCAGTGTTTGGCGTCGGTGTTGTTCCTGTACTGCGCCTGTATGTCTCCTGTTATCACGTTCGGGGGCATGCTGGGAGAAATCACCAAGAACAACATTGTGAGTTTCTCCACCAGGTTCTCGAGTTCAGGAACACTGCTGTAGTGTATAACAGAAACTTGGAGTATCTGTCTGTTCTGGATAAAAATGTCGTCCCTCCCTCCCCCAGAGTGCAATCGAGTCGTTATTCGGGGCGTCTCTGACCGGAGTAACGTACTCTCTCTTGGCTGGTCAGCCCCTCACCATCCTGGGCAGCACTGGTCCAGTTCTAGTGTTTGAGAAAATCCTCTTCAAGTTCTGCAGGTCAGACACACACACACACACACACACACACACACACACACACACACACACACACACAATGCTCTGAGTTGTAATGTTTGGTGCCACCTGGTGGTAGAAGCATCTCCGCTTACAAGTACTGGTTACATTGCAGCCTCCTCTGTGTGTGTGTGTGTGTGTGTGTGTGTGTGTGTGTGCAGTGAATATGGCATGTCCTACCTCCCCCTGCGCACCAGTATCGGTTTGTGGACGGCATTCCTGTGTCTGGTGTTGGTAGCTACAGATGCAAGTTTTCTGGTACGTTACATCACACGGTTTACAGAGGAAGCCTTCGCTGCTCTCATCTGCATCATCTTCATCTTTGAGGCATTGGAGAAGCTCTACGGCCTAAGCAAGGATTTCCCCATCAACATAAACAACAACCTGGATAACCTCACCTTCTACAGGTGCGTCATGTGGTAACACCAGCATGAAAAGTTCATCATCTGCTTTAAAACAACAGTACTAATGATCTCTGTGTCTCTCTCTCTCTCTCTCTCTCTCTCTCTCTCTCGCGCACACTCTCTCACACTCTGTCTCTCTCACTCACTCTCGCTCACACTCTCTCTCTCTTACACTCTGTCACTCTCGCTCACACTCACTCTCGTTCACTCTGTCTCTCTCACTCACTCTCACTCACACTCTCTCTCTCGCACACTCTCGCACTCTCTCTCCCTGTCTCTGGCATTCTCTCTTGCACATTCTCTCTCTCTCTCTCTCTCAGGTGTCAGTGCGCTCCACCTCTGAACACCACACCCGAGTTAATTAAACTGTGGAATCAGAGCAGCTTTAGTCCAGACTCCATTAACTGGAGAGAACTGAATGTGACTGTAAGTGTGTGTGTGTGTGTTTACTGTCCATGGAACTGCTCTACACCTGTGTGTGTGTGTGTTTACTGTCCATTAAACTGCTCTACACCTATGTATATGTGTGTGTGTGGGTGTTGTACAGATGTGTAAAAAGCTGTGGGGTGTGTTTGATGGCCCGGCGTGCGCTGATAACAGCCCCTTCATTCCTGACGTCCTGTTCTGGTCCGTCATCCTCTTCTTCACCACCTTCTTCCTCTGCGCCTTCCTCAAACAGTTCAGGACCAAGCGCTACTTTCCCACCAGGGTCAGTGACGGCATCAATAAAAATGAGTAATCATGTTCAGCATGTGCATATTTATTGTAGATGAAGACGATGATGATATCTTGACCTTTGACCCCTGACTGTTCCACCCCAATGGATGTGCAGGTTCGCTCTACGATCAGTGACTTTGCGGTTTTTCTCACCATCATGTTCATGGTGGTGTTAGATTACCTGGTGGGGATTCAATCACCCAAACTCAATGTCCCTGATACCTTCCAGGTAACAAACACACACACAATTTACACGTCTGCCCAGTTTTGCATATAATAAAGTATTGGGTTTATAATGAAGTGTGTGAGTGTGAAGTTTTTCGTTCTAGAGTTTTAAACACAGGCATAAATAAAGTTTTTTGTATGAAAGTATTTTTAGGTTTGTTTTAGATGAAATATCGTTGATGTAAAATTTTAACATGGTGAATAACAGAAAGCAGTTTTTATATCGTACTTGCACATGGAATCAGTGTCTGTGACCTAATTAATCTGTGAGCATTAAAACAGATCATCACTTCCTGCTAGTGTCAGAGACCAGAGTAAGATCTTTTAGGAACTGGGCGTGTACATCTCAGGAAGCATTAAGGGGCGGAGCTTCATATCAGCTGATGCTCACAGCTTCAGTGTCCGTGTTGGAAAGCAGCAGCGATGTCGGCGGTGTGCGCTGAGTTGAATTATTAAAGATTAGTTTCTGTTTATGGTAATTAATAAGATCGTGTAAAGGAGACTGTTTTGTTTCTTAGTGTCATTTCAGACGAACGCTTCTGACCCGCGCCAGAGTCTCTGAACACGTCTGTGTTAAATTTATCGAGGAGAATAAACACTCCTGTCTGTTCCTGTTTAAACGCTGGTTTCATCATCAGCGTTTACTTCTTAATCTCCGAGTGAGAGTTCCGAGTGAGACCAGAACCAGAATCCTTCCACAGGGTCCAGCACAGTTCAAATGTGTTTTTTCCAGTTTAGTTTTAGTTTCTCTGTAAGATGATTTGTATCATTGTTTTTGAGGAATTGAAAAGGCTTTAGTTTAGTTTTTATTAGTTTTAGTTTTTCACCTTCTGGAATACGTGTTAGTGTCTCATCCATAAAGAGCAAATCAAAAGGAAAGACTTTCTACATTGTTAACTACAGTAACCCTGGTGTTTACGTCATTGTGTGTGCAGCCCACCTCTGAAGGTCGTGGTTGGTGGATGACTCCGCTGGGTTCGAATCCCTGGTGGACTCTGTTAGCGGCGCTGGGTCCTGCTCTGCTTCTCACCATCCTCATCTTTATGGACCAGCAGATCACTGCTGTCATCATCAACCGCAAAGAACACAAACTCAAGGTCTCTGTCTCTCTCTCTCACACACACACACACACACACACACACACACAGCTCTGTTCTCCTGCTCTATCACATACAGCTGAATCCTGAATTCAAATTAGATCTGTGTGTGTATGTGTGCAGAAAGGCTGTGGGTATCACCTGGACCTGCTGGTGGTGGCTGTGATGTTGGGTGTGTGTTCTGTGTTGGGGTTGCCGTGGTTTGTAGCTGCCACCGTCCTCTCCATCTCACACGTGAACTCTCTGAAGGTAGACTCTCAGTGCTCCGCCCCGGGGGAACAGCCCAAATTCCTGGGGATCCGAGAGCAGAGAGTCACCGCCTTCATTATCTTCATCCTCATGGGATTATCTGTCTTCATGACCTCTGTGCTCAAGGTGACACACACACACACACACACACACACACACACACAGAAGACTGCCCTATCAGATGTATCTGTAGTTCATCTGATCATAAATAATAATAATAATAATAAACAGATTATAACTTCATTTCAGCTTTCACTGGGTACTTATGAGGTGTGTGTGTGTGTGTGTGTGTGTACAGTTTATCCCCATGCCAGTGCTGTATGGTGTTTTCCTCTACATGGGCGTCTCATCTCTTAAAGGCATCCAAGTAAACACAGACACACCCTGATGTTTTATTACACTCTATTATTACACTCTCTAACACTTTATTACACTCTATTATTACACTATTACACTTTATAACACTGTTATTACACTCTGTTACACTCTTACACTCTATTACACTGTTATTATACTCTGTTACACTTTATTACACTGTTATTACACTCTGTTACACTTTATTACACTCTGTTACACTCTATTATACTGTTATTACAATCTGTTATTACACTGTTATTACTTTGTTACACTTTATTACACTATTACACTGTTATTACACTGTACACTCTGTTATTACACTCTGTTACACTTTATTACACTCTGTTACACTGTTATTACACTTTGTCACACTTTATTACACACTTTTACACTCTATTACACTGTGTTACACTTTACTCTCTATTACACTGTTATTACACTCTGTTACATTTTAACTCTATTACACTCTGTTATTACACTCTAATACACTTTATTACACTCTGTTACACTGTTATTACACTTTGTCACACTTATTACACACTTTTACACTCTATTACACTGTGTTACACTTTACACTGTATTACACTGTTATTACACTCTGTTACATTTTATTACACTCTGTTACACTTTAACACTCTATTACACTCTATAATTACACTCTTTTACACTTTATTACACTTTATAACTCTCTTACACTCTTACACTTTAACACTCACACTCTATTACACTCTATTACACTATTACACTTTATTACACTGTATTAGTACACTGTATTACACGTGTGTGTGTGTGTGTGTGTGTGTGTGTGTGTGTGTGTGTGTGTGCAGTTCTTTGACCGTATTAAGCTGTTCGGGATGCCCTCTAAGCACCAGCCGGATCTGATCTACCTGCGCTACGTTCCTCTGTGGAAGGTCCACGCCTTCACCTTCGTACAGATCCTCTGCCTTGGGCTCCTGTGGGGTGTCAAAGCCACGCCTGCTGCCGTCATCTTCCCCATTATGGTACACGGTTCACTGAGTTATCACACTTTCTAAACACACACACAGACAGACAGAATTCATTGCTGTGGAGAAATATTACTGATGGAGTATCATTAAAGGAAAGTATGTGTGTGTGTGTGTGTGTGTTCAGGTCTTGGCCCTGGGATTTGTGCGGAAGCTTCTGGATTGCTGCTTTACAAAACGAGAGCTCAGCTGGTTGGACGATGTAATGCCAGAGAGCAAAAAGAAGAAGGAGGATGACAAGAAGCTCGCTAAACAGGTTTAATAAAAATAAAAAGAATTTTGATTCTTTCACTGAAAGTGTTTCAGCCGCGTCTCCCACACGAACGTCCACTAACTTTAATACAGCAGTACAACAGAACGAGTGCGATCGTAGGATGTAAATTAGAGTTAAAGTTTGTAATGAGTAGACTGGAAAAGACAACGACACGGACGATGGCAACACAGTGATCAGTAATTCATCTTCACTGGCAGGCAACGCAATAATAATAATAACATTTATAATAACAACAATAGTAACAATAATAATTATAATAACAATAACAATTGTGTGTGTGTGTGTTTACTGTCCATGGAACTGCTCTACACATGTGTGTGTGTCAGGAGGCAGAGCGAAGGCTGGGTGTTGAGGAAGGGATGGAATGCAACCCTGACAATCTGCTCAGCATCGAAACCCTTAAAGTCAGGTTAGTGTCCATAAATCCTCCTGTTATTTGTTTGTTTGTTTGTTTGTTGTTGTTGACTGGAAACGATCAGTTTAATGAGCAGTAAAACGTTGAATTCCATCACTGTAATACACACAGATCTGTGTACTGTGTGAAAGTGTTGGATGATTTAAGAAGTGGGCGTGTGATCAGTATGATGATGACGTACGGAGGGCTGGTCTTGAATAAATAAACCCCTTCGGGTGATTCAGGACTTGGACTCGCCGTACTTGACGCAGAGAAGATTCAAATAAACTGATGGTTAGCTAACTGCAGGTGGTTGTTATGGTGAGGCATATCAAACTGACCAATCAGAGACATTTATTGCTGTAAGCTCCACCCCAAACAGTTCCGGGAAGTAAACACGTCCCATGTTGGGCTGTTTACAGTACGGGGTTTATGTACTAATGATTGATGTGATGAATCCTGAGCACTCATCGAGGTGTTTCTCTGGAGCAGATCGCACAGCGTGACCTCTGACACCTGGTGTGAGCAGGAAGTGACCTCAGTGGTGTGTGGCTTCGTTGTTTATTTTGTTGGTGGTTAATCAGAGCTTGCAGATTAACGCAGCAGTGTGACCGCGTGCCGCTGAACACTCGCATCCTCTCGCACACCATACGCACACACACACACACTGGCCCTCATTTAAAAAGCATGTCCGACAGAAATCTGCGTGTACACTCATTTCCAAGGAAAGTTCAGCGTTCATTACGTGAGTAGAGTCTACGTTATAAATCTCACGTCGGGGATCCCCTCACAGCACATCATCATGTCCTAGTGGAGTCCGGCGATTATTTGTCAAGTCAAGTCAGTTTTATTTGTATGGCGCTTTTTACAATTGACATTGTAACAAATTAGCTTCACATAGTAAAATTAAATTAAGGAGGAATCTAAAATTTTTTCTCTACAACCCCCTACACATCCCTAATGAGTAAGCCCACGGCGACAGTGGCAAGGAAAAACTCCCTCAGTCAACACGAGGAAGAAACCTTGAGAGGAACCAGGCTCAG
>JAOUQZ010000025.1:16576137-16588079 GCA_028564935.1 Neosilurus hyrtlii
GTTAAACAAGACACAATCTAAACCAAAAGTGCTAACTGAAGACACCTAACAAAAGAGACAACAAGCAAAGCCACAAGCTGTGCAGGACCAGATTGAGGCCTTAAATCTGTTCCCGTTGCCCCCTTCAAATGGAATTGTATGCCCTTTGGTCTTTGTAATGCTCCCTGCACCTTCCAGAGACTTATGCAGCAGGTTTTGGAGACCAACTGTACCAGTCTTTGCTTTTATATCTTGACATTGTGGTTTTTTTCCTCTACTGTTGAGCAACATCTGGAGAGGCATGAGGTGGTGCTTGGGCGGTTACAGCGTGATGGTCTGAAGGCAAAACTGGGTAAGTGTTCTTTTTTCCAGCATGAGGTGCGCTATTTGGGGCATGTGATTTCTGATCAGGGTGTCTCTGTGGATCTGAGCAAAATAGAGGTAGTTGTCAAATGGCAGCCCCCGGCTACCATCTCCGGACTGCGGTCATTCCTGCGTTTTGCCATTTATTACCAGCGGTTTGTGGAGGGCTTTAACAGGTTGGCTGCCCCTCTACATAAGCTGGTTGCGAGGCTTGGAGGTTCAAAGTCCAAGAAGCCGGCTGAGAAAAGGGCCACTGGGCACTGGACTGCGGAGTGCAATCACAGTTTTGAATTGTTGATGTCCAAACTTACTTTGGCACCTGTGCCTGTGTATGCTGATTTTTCCATTATCTTCATTTTGGAGGTTGATGCAAGTCATGGTGGCCTTGGAGCAGTGTTGTCACAAGAGCAAGGAGGCCGATATGGCCTATAGCCTATGCTAGCAGAGGTCTGTGGCCCACGGAGTGGAACATGGCCAGCTACAGCTCCATGAATTTGGAATTTTTGGCACTTAAGTGAGCCACAGCTGAGTATCTATTGGGGCATAAGTGTGTCATTTATACCGACAATAACCCATAAATTTACCTACCTACTGGTAAGCTTTGTGCAACTGAACAATGATGGGTTGCTCAGCTTGCATCCTTTGATTTTGAAATAAAGTACCACTCAGGGAGGAGTAACAAAAATGCTGATGCATTACCTCGACAGTACCCCCCTGGAGCAACAGATATGGATGCTTTTTTACCTGCCACGTTACTTCCAAAGTGCTTCCAGCCTTGAAGCCCTGACTCATCACACATTTTCTGATATTTGTGGCCTCCAGAAAACTGATCCTGGATCATCTTTCTGGAAATTTTGCCATTTTGGGAACAGAAGCAGCGCTCCAATAGTGAGGAGCTGTCTTCATCTGTTTTAGTGATACTCTGACAGTGGGACAGATTGGTTGAAAGGAGTGGGGTCTTTTATCAACAAGTATTTTATTCTGACGGAGCTGAAGCAGTATTCCAGGTGCTGTTGCCCAATGCTTTGAAGGAGGAAGTACCCACAGAATTCCATCAAGGGCATGGCCATCAAGGTGTTGAGTGGACCCTGGATTTAATGCCTCAGCGTTGTTACTGGCCAGGTATTTGTTGCCAGGTATGGGCCTGTTGACGTGGCCCATTGGTGTCACAGTTGTGAGAGATGCCAAGTTGCTAAAGATGCTCAGCCGGTTGCTCGTAGTGCTATGAGATATTTGCTGGCTTCCCAGCCTAATGAGATTCTTGCAATTGAGTTTACATTATTGGAGCCCACTTGTCGTGGGGTTAAAAATGTCTTGGTGATGACTGATATTTTTAGTAAATATACTTGGGCCATTGCCACCCATGACCAATGAGCCTCTACGGTGGCTCAGGTTTTGGTGAATGAGTGGTTCTGTGAGGTCCCGCCGTAGGCTTTAGTTCATGTCTGTCTGTTTGATCTGATGTAAACCTGATGGACTACTCTCTAGCCAGGAGGTTGAGCATCACGGAGGGGCCACTTGCCCAACCAGTCACCGCCCGTGCACTAAATAACCAGCTGCGAAGCCAGGTTACCCACAGGACAGAGACCCTCCTCATGTCTGTTGGCGGGGATCACATAGAATCTATCGCGTTCCATCTCCTGGATTTCCCTTATCACCCCCTCGTACTAGGGTTTCCATGGCTGAGGGCTCACAACCCTCACATTAACTGGAAGACGGGGGTAATTAGGAGCTGGGACCCCGCCTGTAGTTCGTCATGTCTGGCTGCACCCCTTTCTGTTCACGGATCCCTGGAGGGTAAGGCAAGCCCTGTATCGAAGTCGGGCTCCCTGAATGTCAAGCCTGACAGCCCGTCGCGACGATGCAAGTCAAGCTCTCCTTCCAGTCTTGTGGGGGTAGCATCAAAGGAGGGTAAACCATGTAAATCCTCAGTAATAAAAAAAATACACAAGAAGAAGATGGCTGTAAGAGATAGCAGCTCTGAATCCGATCAGGAATCATTGACCAAGATAAAGACTGGTAAAAAGAAGATGAGACGAAAAAAGGAAAAGCCACAGAAAGATTCCCCTCATTCACGCTCAGAGTTCATCTGAGTCAGAGTCTGAGTCTGAATCAGAGTACGAGGATAGGAAGGCCGTTCAGGACATCCTGGAGCATTCCTGCAGAAAAGGGACTTTCAGTTCCAGAAAGAGGCTTGAAGAGGTCCCTCGACAAGTCAAGTTAGTTTTATTTGTATACCGCTTTTTACAATTGACATTGTCACAAAGCAGCTTTACATAGCAAAATTTAATTAGGGAGGAATCTAAAAAAATTTCTCTACAACACCCTACACATCCCTAATGAGCAAGCCCGTGGCGACAGTGGCAAGGAAAAACTCCCTCAGTTGACATGAGGAAAAAACCTTCAGAGGAACCAGGCTCAGGAGGGAACCCATCCTCATTGGGGTGAAGCCATTAAATACAAACTATATAAGAAAATTTCATTACAGTCCAACATGTAGTCCGGTTGATTATACCACAACTGTAAGTCCTAGATAACTGCAACTAGAGAGTCTAAATCACCAGCAGCGAAAAGTCATCAAGCTCATATGGGTCTTCATCAGCAGGAACGAGGGGCTTCCAAGAAGTATCCTGGTTTCTACCTTTAGATTTTGAAATGAAGGCCACTGTGTGTGTAGGTGCTTATAACTGCTCGTAACGCTTTATCGTGTCGTAACAGTGCCATCATTCCCTGTAGTAATGTCCCATAATGCATCTCTACATTAAGTACCCTAGGATTGCTCCCTAAAGCCCTTGTTCTGTTCATTTACCCAAAATGCACTACCTTCTGCAAATGAGCTGTCTTAAGAAAACACTCTGACTAATGGAACCATGCTAGTGACGTAGCAAACCAGCTAGCATGTTAGCTTCCCGACGCACACTCCTGAGTGTGTGTGTTATATGCAACTTAAACACGGTGTGTGTGTGTGTGTGTGTGTAGAACTGACGTGCCTGCGGTGAACATCACTGATGAAATGGCCAAATCCAGCATGTGGAAAGCTGTGAACTATGACCCCTCCAAAGGGCCCAAAAGTAGGGAAAGGTAGATACACCCCTTCTTCCTCCTCCTCTTTTCCTCCTCCTCCTCCTCTTTGTCCTTCTCCTTTTCTTCCTCCTCCACATCCTCTTCCTTGTTCTCCTTTATCAGATCCGATTCACATGATTGACTTTTCCTACTTTTCCCGAAATTTTGTTGCCTCGCTGATCAAATTTACTCCACCTTCAGTGCACCCCACCCCCCTCCATGCCCCTCTCTCCCTCCCTGTACACCCCACCCCCACCCACTGGTCTTTCTCCGATACTCTGTCTGTATTATACACCTGAGTCGTCCTTCTATCTCTGTACTGTTTCTCTTGTTGTGTGTGTGTCTGCAGTGATAAAAGCCATAGCATTACAATTGTAGTGGACGATGCTGACGATGGGATGTTTATGGATACAGAGACATCACTATGACAACGGAAAGAGTGCAACCTCCGAGAAAGACACGAATTTCTCACAGTAAAGTCCAGAGGAGTTCATGCTCACACTGCTCGGTTTTAACACACACACACACACACAGTATCATGATTAATACTATCATGAGGTGTGTAGCATAATTTGCTGAGGAACATCACACACACGCCTACACACCACTTGTTTTTATTATTCTTATTAATATTATTTTATTTTTGTTGTTGTTGTCATCGTTGTCCTGAAGCTCTCCACTGATCTGCGGAGTTCCGGACGTTCCTTATGTCTGTTATCTAAAGTTGGTGTTTACTCTGTGTGTGTGTGTGTGTGTGTGTGTGTGTGTGTGTGTGGACTCTGAGATTATTTCATATCCTACATTTGTAGAAAATCCTTAAGGTTCCTCAGTCGTCCCTTTGGGAGAACTATTTAAGGTTATATGTACAACCCGACAAATAAATGTTTACGATCACACGAGATTCTACGAGGAGAAACGAACCCCCACAGAACCCCCACAGAACCCTTTCTTTCCAATCAGTTTACTACTCAAGTTGTACAGTAATCTAGAGTGTGTCACACACACACACACACACACACACACGCACACACACACACACAATCCCTTTAAAAACAAAGGGTTCTCTTCGGGTTTCACTGAGTAACATCTCTTGAGGTCCAAACAGCTGGAGGGACATGAAGAACCCTGTCGTGTTCTGGATTGCGGTGTGGAGTGTGATTATCGCGGTTTACGTTAGCATTGCGTGTTTGGAGCCCAATGTCAGTGCTGGTGTCAGAACATCGTAGAGAATCGTGATGGATTACCGGGACGTCCCGCCCGGCGGTTTCAGCGCTCCGGTTAATTTCAACATGAAGGGTCATTTTCTTTTTCAGTGTTTTCTGTTTTTCATCGGAGTCACTGAACTCATTAGCGCCCCCTCAGGAGGCTCCTGGTAATTCCGCTATCGCACCAGTGTGTGATTTTTATTTTATTTTTAATGTAAGTGAACTGTTACAAAACACATCGTGCCTGGTATTTATATAAAAACCAAATTCCAGACTCCTCAGTCCTGATTTGTTTTAGTTTTTATTTTAGGCTGCTCCGTGTTCATTAAGTTATTAGATTTTATTAATGAAGTATTTAATCTTTTATTATTTTAGATTAAAATTTAATTTGTGATGATTCCTTTTTTTCCCGGATGTTTTGTTGTTTTTTTTATCATTGTGTCTCAGATGTGACGGCGCTCATGTCTTCCTTTTGACGATTCAGATCAAGTATTTTTACTCCACAGTGCTGCAGGTTCTCCCACAGATCCTCCGGAACGTTGCTGCTTTTTACACCTTCATCATTCAGATTTTTGTAGCTTTCAGCAAAATGTTTATAAAACTGTATTCTTCACACACCATTTTTTTTTCACCATTTTTTCCCCTGTAGAACCTCTAAAAATGTCCAATAAAAGCCGAACCGTTGGTAAAGTGTGTGTCTGGTTCCTGTTGGGCGTGAATGCGTCCTCGTTCCTGTTTGAAGTTTTTGAAAAAGCGATGCGTCGTGAACATTTTCAGAAAAGACAGAAGCCTAATCCGGTGTTGGTGTTTCTTCTCTGTGACTCAAACTATTTTCATTCCATCGTGTTGTGTTAATAAACCGAACGTGACAAAATTGAGAAAAATTACAAACAACTTTATTTATAAAACACTGTTGAACTTGAGGAAGAACCTCACATTTCCTTCCAACCTTCAGTTTCACTGCAAAGGTTCTACTAACGGTGGTCGCGCTCAGTCACAGCCAGAAAAACAAAGCGGCAGATGAACGAGTCCAACACAGAGCATCATGGGAAAATATCATTTAAATCTGGTTCAGTGTTTTAAAAAAAAAAACCATTAAAATCCTTGTTAAATCAGCTGAAAGGAAATCTTGAGAAAGATTGAAATAAACTTTTCGGGTTTAAGATCTGAAGATGGTTCAAGGACAACAGAAGTGAAATTTCCCATGATGCCCTTGACGCAAGGCGAGTGAAATCATGCACTAAAGTGAATACAGAAGGACCAATCACACCTCGTCTCATTGCATTATGGGAAATTCAGCCTCAGACATGAAGGAAAAACCTGCTGTGGAACAGGAACAGCACAGAAAACGCCATAACACTGAAGAGTCGGAGAGAAAGGACAGGAAGTGAGCAAAGCTATAACACGGAACAGGAAACAACCAAAAAAAGAGAAACGAGGAGGAGGGGAATTTATCTGATAGACTGAAAGGTAACTTTAAGGTCTTTTGGTGAAATAAAGGAGTAAAAATAAACTGCGAGTCACTTCACACATCACTCCACACGTCTCACCTTTTCACACCAACGAAGCAAACATTCAGACAGGAAGTGACATGGAGAAAAAACAACATAATCATTTCATCCTGAAAATACGAATCTGATGAACAGCACCAACAAAAGTTCCTTCAGAATAAATACAGCAAAAACACCCCCCTCCCCCTCTGCGGTGTGGTTATCTGCTGTGCTTCACTCGTTTGGCGACTCTGAGCACTTTGTAGACGTCGTTCTGGAAAACGGTGGTGAAGTGAGGACGTGCGTCTCGACCCAGCGTCGTGCACACCGGAGTTTTACCCACATTCACCGGATCCTCCACATCCCAGATCTCTGGCATGCTGCAACCCGGCCTAAAACACACACACACACACACACACACACACAATAATGAACTAAACAACTGGAGACAATTATAATAAATACAGTTTACTGTGTGATAATATAACGTGTGTGTGTGTGCACATACCGGGTGCGTCTGGTACACCACGAGTCCTCCAGTATGAAATAATCCACCTGGAGACTCATCAGGTTCCTCTTCACCTGCTCAGGTGATTTCCGGCTGTACATGGAATAAACCAGCTTCGTCCTCTTCCTACACACACACGCACGCATACACACACACACACACACACACACATGTGCGCTATCCAGCTGCATGACTGGCCCATATTTGGTATCATCCTGTCTCGGAGTCCCACAAAATGATGCTACCACCACCATGTTCCACACTCTGACCCCCAGTGTGTGTGTGTGTGTGTGTGTGTGTGTAAACTCCACTTTAGAGTGACAGGAATATCAATCCTGTGTTTATGGTCACATCCCTAACGCATATGAACACAACAGGAGAAGGTCGGACTTTTTACCCAAAAATAAATAAAGAAATATATTATTTAATAAAATAAAATAAAAAACACCACCAGTGCTAACTGAACCTGCCACTGTTTATTTATATATTTATTTGTTTTGGAGTGTTTTGAATATTGAAATAGGGTGGCACGGTGGTGTAGAGGTTGGCACATTATTGTGTTAAAGAATTTGGGTGTATTCGTTCGCTGTTCATCAGCACTATAAAAACACCAAAACGCTGGACAGGCCACGCCCACAAGCGATAAACCCCGGACGCTGTTTATGGAGGTAGAGGGTAGAGGTTGGGTACCTGAGTCCTGCATCTTCATAGTGAGGGTGATTAACGATGGCTCTGCCTGTCGACAGCTTCACACTCGCCATGGTGGGCATCGCACCAGCAAACACTGCATCTATACACACACACACACACACACACACACGGTCAATTTCACTCTGCTGTCCTGAAACCACACTCCCCTTAATATTGTGTGTGTGTGTGTGTGTGTTTACACTCACCTGTTGGTGTGTTCTCATTGATCCACTCCAGAAGTTCTTCCTGTGGCATGTTGCTAAATTCTCCCATGATGCTCCACTGCTGCTGCAGGTTAGCTACACCCTGAACTGCCATGATGGACAGGATAATGAACACAGCAGCGTGCTGCTTTACTTTTTCACCCACCCAGCCAAACAGCTACACACACACACACACACACACACACACACACACACACACACACACACACACACACAGAAAATAAGAATGGTCATAAATAAGACACCTGGATGTGCTTTGGTGGTGGTGGTGTTGGTGGTGTGTGTGTGTTAAATACTTTTAGTCACCTGTCTGGAACAGAGCAGTGATGTCATCAGACACATGTGTGGAGTGAAGAAGAGTTTCAGTCTCATGATGAGAACGGCAAGAACTGCAAAAGCTACCAACTGCAGAGTGTGATACACTAACTAACACACACACACACACACACACACACACACAGTGTTATAGTGTTTATGAGAGCATAAGTAATTGATTATAAATTCACACAGCTGGCACTTTTATGACATGTATAAATAGCTCCGCCCTCACCACCGCCTTCGCCAACGTCTCTGTCCTGAAACGAGAAACACCAACATGACTCGACATCAAAGACAACAAAAACCCCCACAGTGCATCAGCTTTACACACTCACAACACGGTTCAGAAATAAAACCGAGAACAGCATCTCAAAACAGCGCAGTTCAGCGCGGTCTGATTCAAAAGGGTGTCGGTTTGATCTCTCTGACACTCAGAGGTGGCCACAGGTTCTGCATCCTTCCACGTTTACAGACGCTCTTATCACTTTTATACATCTGAGCATTTCAGGGTCAAGGGCCTTGCTCAAGGGCCCAACAGTGGCAGCTTGGTGGTTTTGGGGCTTGAACCCCTGGCCTTCCGGTCACTAACCTAGAGCCCTATCCGCTGAGCCACCACTGCCCAGGGATCTGATTGGTCTGATGGTTTACAAAAAAAAATGACATCACAGCATCTGATGTCTTCTGTATAATCTTTCTGGGAATAAGCGTCAGGATCTACAATCTGATTGGCTCTCAGGACGTCCGTTGTGTAAGAAAACAACACCACATTTCTCTTTTCCTTAAAAACCTTTTAGTTTGGATCTGTTGGGTTCTGGGTAAACAAGATAATCTGGAGTTTGTTAAACAAGACCGGGAAAGATGTCTGTGATTGGCTGTTGTCAGTGTGAGGGAGAGAGTGGGCAGGTTCTTGGAACATGTGGGAGGAGTTTGAGAGTAAATGAGATTCTCCTGAGATTTAAATGTACATGAGGGAAACATTAGCGTGTGTGATGAAGACGTGACTCACTGATCGTCCTCGTCCTCCGCACCGTCCCCGTGTCTGAGGAACGCCGTCACGTCCTTTATAACCTGCAGACAAACAGAGACGAACTCGGAATGACCGAACTCATCAACAGCATCCTGACACGTGTGTGTGTGTGTGTGTGTGTGTGTGTGTGTGCTTATTTTCACGGTGAATCCTCACCTTTACAGCAATCACAACAACCACCAGCAGGTTGACGGGCAGCAGCAAGGTTTTTATGTAGCGCAGAACCGTCTAACACAACACACACCAGAGAGAGAAAGAGAGAGAGAGAGAGAGAGGGAGAGAGAGGGAGAGAGCGCAGATGAGATTCTACCTAAAAATAAATCTCTCTCACACACACACACCAACATCAGGAAGAACACGCATCACAGACCACAGTCAATCAGACTCAGACTGAATATCTGAGCTGTAGAGATGAAACAGATGGCGTGTGTGTGTTTGTATGACTAACCTCCACCTCCATGAAGTCGAACTCGGCTGCGCAGGTGTACATCATCGTATCAAAGTCCTTATAGCTGGTGAACTTGGACTTGATCAGACTGCTGATGTGAGCCTGAGACGATATAAACGCAGGAACGCCGTGTGACGTTTAAACTTATATTAGCTATAAAGCTAACGTGGCTAACACGTAAGTGAATGCCACAGCTAATAGTTTAGCACTGTTTTCTCTGCATGGCTGCACATGCGGTAAAGAGGACATTATAGTCATTATCAGAACCGCCCCCACCCCTTCCCTCACACCCCCCACCCCCCACCCCACTCCGCTACAGCAGTTTCTGACGGATTAAAGGTTATCATGTGCACTGGCTAATCATTAACAGGAACCTGTTTCCCATCACTTACATCATCTGATGCCCCGAATACCAGCGCTAACAGGAACTTAAGGATGACTGTAGTCCCTCCCCACGCCACACACTGCATCACCTGGACACACAGGTGTATCATCATCATATAGAACACACACATATACATCACTGCACACACGTTTTCTTACCCATCTGAGTGGTCCGAGTTTAAACAACTGCACAAACCGATTCTTCAGAGCAACTACAGCCTGCAGGGGAGAGAGAGGGAGCGAGAGAGTAAGAGAGAGAGCGTGAGAGAGGACGAGAGAGTGAGCAAGACAGCAATAGAGACCGAGAGAGAAAGAGAGAGAGAGAGCGCGAGAGCGTTTATTTCTCTGAAATATAAAACTATGTGTTAACTACATGATCCTCCATAGTTGCCATGGTTACACAGCATGTTTACAATCTCACACATTTCATGACTGCACATCAGAATACAGCACATCAAACACTCCATCAGGTGGACGTGTGTGTGTGTGTGTGTGTGTGTGTGTGTGCCACTCACCCAAATGGAGATGAGGGAGGAGGCATAGAAGGAAGTGAGTAACATGGAGTTACCGAACATGAGGATGAAACACACACTCAGAGACACCTGCAAGAGACACACTGCAGTGTTATCACACACACACACACACACACACAGACACAGACACACACACACACACACACAGCTTCCTCCCCTCACCATATGTGTGACCAGTATGGCCTGCATTTTAGCTGGACTCAAATAACCCAGGATGTAGGACGCGAACAGAGAAGCCACCTGGGAAAATAATCAACCACACACTCAGTGTGTATACAACATGTACTGTGTGGAGTCTGATGTGTGTGTGTGTGTGTGTGTGTGTGTGTACCTCATACCTGTGTGAGTAAAACAAACTGGGCAAATTGCCATGGCAACATGAACATGACTGTGGATACACCCAGCGCCACCATGCTCTTCCTGCTTGGATTCCTCGTCCTACACAAGAAGATCAGGACATGTGTAAACCTCAGGAGAGTCAGGAGGTGTGTGAGGGAAGAGGAGGAAGGAGGAGGTAATCAGGTACCTGAGGATGTGTGTGAGGAGAAGCATCTGCAGAACCAGGAAGGGGTACGAAAAACTCTCTCGAAGAGGAGGAGTCCACATCACCCGCGTGCTCTGGGACACACACACACACACACACACACACACACACACTCAAAGTTACAACCTCACCTGTGATTGTTACAAAGCGATGACACTGAAGACTCCTTCCATACATCTCACATAAACATCTGTTAAAATAATAAACTGCGCATGCACTGTACACCAGCACCTTTTTACCAATCACCATCCAGTATGTAGCTGTAACGATGTGTGTGGTGGTCTCTTTGCACTCTGATTTGTATCTATGTTTCAGTTGCTTGACATTCTCTGATTGTGTGTGTGTGTGTGTGTGTGTGTGTGTGTGTGTGTGTATGTTCTCACCTCTCCGTGGTTAAAAAAGAAGGACATCACTGTGACTACTCCGCCCATCATACTGCCGCTGAGGACGAACACAAACACAGTAAAGTAACAGATACAGAATAAAAATAAATTAAAGTAATAAGAGACTCGGGAGCCAAAGAGATGGAGAGAAGGACCTCAGGTAGGTTCCGGAGACGTAAAACAGACTCATCATCGCTCCGTTTAGGAGGAAGACAAAAGTCACATAGAAGTAAGCAGGATCTCCCATACCTACACACACACACACACACACACACACACACACACACACACACACACACACACACAACTGTGCAAACACAGCCTGATAATCCCAATCTCATCACCTTTAACTTAGTGTGTGTGTGTGTTTAAAGTTCAGTGGAGTGTAAACAGAACCTTCGCAGCTCTCCACAGGATCCAGATCTTCTCCTCTGTTGATGGTCCAGCACATTTTAGTGGGAATCCTAAAGAACTCCATAGTGGTGGAATAAACACGGTACCAGCTGGCCAACACCACCTGCAAGGACAAAACACTCTACATCACCCCACCTCACCACACATCCGTGTGTGATTGAACACCATAGAGACACACACTGAGAAGATTAACACTAATAATGCTACACCACCCCACTGTTCCTTTAAATTAACCACACACACACACACACACACACACACACACACACACACACACAGAGAGAGAGAGAGAGACTGAAGGCTGTGAACATCCCATTTTAAATGTAAATAGTAAATAATTTTGCATTTGTATTTTAAGTTTCTGTTGCT
>JAOUQZ010000025.1:16617456-16634194 GCA_028564935.1 Neosilurus hyrtlii
TTATTTTGGATCGTTCTGCTGAAGTAAGGGTAGGTCTTATTATCGGGGTAGGTCTTATTATCGGGGAAACACGGTAACAATTGAAAGTCCCTTCATTTCTTTTTAAAGGAAGAGACACTACATGTTCTTCAAGTCTGAGAGTCCTATAATTCAGTGGAAGTGCGCTTCTAGATGAGGGTGATAAAGGTGACATGAAATTAAAGCTTTATTTGTGTAATGAAGAGCTAATGAAATCAGTATTATACATATTATGAGTATTCATAGTGTTAGTGGTATTCTTAGTACTAGTAGTATTCATAGAATTACTAATATTTATAATATTCATACTATTAGTAGTATTAGTGGTATTTGTAGTGTAAGTGGTAATTGTAGTAATTGTAGTAGTCATAGCATTAGTAGCATTCATAGTATTAATAGTATTAGTAGTATTCATAGCATTCGTAGTATTAATAGTATTCATAGTATTAGTATTTTTAAGATGGCTGCGGCGTGTGCACATGCAGCGGCTCAGAGCTCTCAGCTTTTTTGTTTCTTTTTGTGTTTTTGTTTGTGTTTTTGCTCTTTATTTAAGGACTTGAAAATATAATTCAGTACGGAAGGACTGAACTGTTGGAGCTGGGGAAAAATTTGGGACTTTATTCACCACCAATTCTGGATTTTATACCACCGGAGCTGCAGTGGACAACTGGATTTTCACCATCCCCTCTCTGTGGCCCAGGAGACGAACGAGGCACTGTAAACAAAAGTGGGGTAAGCGGTGCTGGCTGGGTGCGAGCCTACATGCTAACCCACACTGACTGGTGCAGCCAAGTGTTCTCCTCGGGAACGCTAGGTCTCTCACCAACAAACTGGATGAGATCTGCCTAAGGATGGACAGCTGCGTGGTGATCGTCACCGAGATCTGACTGGATAACAACATCTCGGACAATGTGCACGGAGCTCCCTGGGCGCTCTCTGTTCCGGGCCGACAGTACTGTAGCATCAGGCAAGAACAAAGGTGGAGGTTTGGTGCTCTACATTCATAACTCGTGGTGTACTGCTACCAAAATAATCAGAACATTTTGCTCTCCTGATCTGGAATATCTAGCAGTGAAGTGCAGACCGTTCAAATTGGTTAGAAAACTCAGCTCTGTTATAATCTTAGCTAATGCTAAGATAGCACTGGAGGAGCTGTATTGTCTGATTAGCACGCAGATGTACAATAAAACACTAGATCAGGTTTATTGTAACATTCTGGGAGCATACAATGTGTTTGCCGCTCCTCACCTGCGCATGTCAGATCACATCACAGTGAAGCTGATCCTGGCTTATAAACCTCTGATCTGCAGGACTAAACCCACCACCAGAATCATGGACTGAGAAGGCTTCCTCAGCACTACAAGACTGCTTCAAGTACACAGACTGGGAAGTATTCAAACAGGGCACTGATCTAGAGGGATACAAATCGGCTGTTCTGTCCTATGTTCATTTCTGCACTGATGCTCTACTGCCCACAAAGACTATCACGGCTTTTCCCAATCAGAAGCCATGGATGGACAGCACAGAGTAGCCCCTGCTTAAAGCCTGAGACGCAGCCTACAGGTTAGGAGACAGGCAGGCTTACAGAAGGGCCTGGAAAGAACTGAAAAAGGGCATCTAGCTGGCAAAACTCTGATACAAACAGTGCATTGAGGAGCACTTCAACAACAAAAACCCGTGCAACATGTGGAGAGGTATAAGGACCATCACGGACTACAAGCACAGCGACCAGCCGGTCAGCCATGACCCCACTCTGCCTGACACCCAGAACAGCTTCTCTGCACGCTTCTACTCATCAAGCAGCAAGGAGACTGTACATCTTCCCCCGCCAAAGGAGCAGCAGCAGCCCCTAGTCCTGCAGCGGCACCAAGTGTGTTCTACCCTGAGGAAGATCAATATCAACAGGGCTGCAGTACCAGATGTCGGGCCGGACCCTGAAATCATGCACTGACTAGCTGGCAGGAGTTTTCTTGGACATTTTCAACCTGTCCCTGCAGCTTGTTAAGGTCCCGGTCTGCCTCAAGTCCACCACTGTGCCTGTGCCCAAAAAATCAGTTGCTACCTTCCTCAATGATTATTGCCAGGTTACCTTGACACCGGTAATCAAGAAGTGCCACTAGGGGATCATCCTTAACCACATCAAGGACATTATCCCTACTGGTCTGGACAGCCTTCAGTTCGCCTACTGGGATAACCGCTCTACGGAGGATTTTGTCTTGATAGCACTCCACACAGCCATGACCTACCTGGAGCAACCTAACACTTATGTTAGGATGCTATTCGTGGACTTCAGCTCAGCTTTCAACACTGTTCTCCCAGAAAAGCTGGTACTGAAGCTGTTCAACCAGGGACTGTCAGCTTCACACCGTTCCTGGATAAGAGACTTTCTCACCAACCTACCCCAGGTGGTGAGGATAGGGAACTCTACATCTTCCACCCTGATCCTGAACACTGGAACACCTCAGGGCTGTGTGCTCATCCTGGCCCTCTTCAGCCTTTTCACTGTTTGCTCATGAAGTTTACAGACGACACCACCGTGTTGGGTCTCATATCGGATAACCCACTACAGAGAGGAGATCCAGCACCTGATAAACTGGTGTTCAACCAACAGTCTCATTCTGAATACCAGCAAGACCAAGGAGGTCATAGTGGACTACAGGAGGACCAGGAAGACAGAACATGCTCCTCAGTATTAAGGACAGTATTAAGTTCATGGGCATCCACATTTCATCTGACCTGTCTGCTCAGAAGCTGAGAACTGCTCAGGGGATCATGGGATGCCGTCTACCAGATCCGGATACAGTATATGCTGCAAGGGTCCCGAAGAAGACCAGCCGAATCACAGCGGATTCCACCCACCAAAGAAATGAACTGTTTGTACCTCTTCCTTTAGGAAAGTGGTACAGAAACATTAAGACCAGCACAACCAGACTCAAAAACAATTTCTTCCCCAGAGCTGTGAAAGCCATCACCCCCCACCTCCCTCTGTCTCGCAGTCATACTCACACATGCAACCTTCTTTCACAGCCACATACTCACTCACTCACTCACACACACACTCCAGACACTGTACCTATAGTCATCCTGTTGCCCAGCTGTTATACCACCCATCAACTGGTCACGCCTCCTCTTAGCCTGCAGACCAAGTTAGTATGCTTTAACTAAACTGACTAAAAGTATTTTAAAGTAAATGAGTATATATATATAGGCCCGGAGGATAGGGTACTGATCCCAAGGTTGTTGGTTCAAGCCCCTCTGTTGTCACTGCTGTCCCCCAGTGCAGTTAACTGGGTTATTAAAGGCTGTATTAAAGGTTATTAAAGGTTATTGAATGAAAAAAAAAACTTAATTCATTCATTCATTCATTCAATTATTTTCTGAACCGCTTATTCCTAATTAGGGTCGCGGCGAGGCTGGCGCCCATCTCAGCCAACTCTGGGTGGGGGCGGGGTAAAAAAAAAACTTTAAAAAAAATAAATTTATATATATATATATATACATATACATATGTATATTTTATATATATGTATATAATATATACACCCTGGACAGCTTGCCAAAACAAATCTGTCAAAAATCATATATATATATATTTCAATAAAAATATTTGCTCTTATTATAGATTAACATGTTACAGCCGTGTATACTGTATAACTTTTTTAAGCACAAAATGGACACTATAGGTCTGAGTTTGGAATTTAATCTGTTTTTATTATTAATGACTCTTTGTTCAGGAGAGGACACTTTTTGGATAAGTGCCTGCTACTCTCTCAAACTGCCTGCAAACCAACCCTTTCGTCTGCCTGCTTGCAGGTGCTTGTTGTTGAGTGTTGGAATACTAGTGCATGAACAGATAGAGCTGTAATGTTTTGGTGAAGTTTGACTTCTTTTTTATGGCTTGCTGTGATCTTATTGTTATTACCTAGGTCATATTAGTTATTATAGTTATCAAAAATAATATTGTACAACAGTTGTATGCCTTTACTGCTTCTAGTACTGTGGGTGAGGGAAAAAAATATTTGTTCCTATCACCATACTTCCTAAAAGTTTGATCATTCTGAAATTTTTTGTGACTATTATAACATTTTACATTGTTATTAGTCAGAATGATTTCCTCTATTAGATCATCAAAACAGAATAGCAATATGAACAACTTTACTTTTAGTGTTTTTGACACATAATGGTGTTTCTTGATTTTAAATCTGTCTGTATATATACAGTGGAACCTCGGTTTTCAAACGACTTCCTTCTCGAACAAACCGGTTCACTGACAAAATTTTGGAGCCATAATTGCACTCGGTTGCAACACATATTCTCGGTTGTCGAACAGTGTATTTGGCAACCCCCGGCAGTGTGTGCGTCAGTCTCATCACACAGCGCTTGCTCATACAACACCCACTCTGAACTCTTCTCAGATTTTGGTGATATTTCTTGTGTTGTGTGTTATTTCTTTTATTTTTTTAACGATAAGCCACTATAGGACCTTGGAAACCTATTGCAAGTGTAAAAGCAAAAAACAAAATGAGAATAACCGATAGAGGTGAAGAAAGAAATGACATGAAACTATGAAAATGGCGTCTGGTGTCTGGTGAATGAAACTTTCTTTCTTATTTAAAACTGTATTCTTTATTCAGTTGGTGTGTTATATTATAATACGATTATGGACTGAAGAGGAGGTCAGGAACAGATTCACAGAGTTCTTATGGGAAAATGTTTCTGTTTACAAACTAATTTAAGAACTTTTTTTAACATTTAAGAAGCAATTAAGTTCAAGAATCGAGGATCCACTGTATGTATAGTACCAGCCTTACTAGATAGCTCCATATTTAATTCATCTGAATATATTGTAATTATTAAAAACCTATAAAGTTCATAATTACTTGAGATGATTTTAAACTTTGATTTAACGTTAGAGTTCTAAATGTATTTATATGGAATCCAAATCAATTTACTATGTAACGATAATATTAACATCACTGGTGCAGTGGTTAGCAAGAATGTCCCCAGCTGGATTTCAGGGCTCGGGGTGGTTCTGTGTGGAGTTTGCATGTTTTCTCCGTACTTGCATGGGTTTCCTCCGGGTACTCCGGTTTCCTCCCACAGTCCAAAAACATGCACAGTAGGCTGATTGGCTGTTCCAAATCGCCCCTAGGTGTGAGTATGTGAATGGTTGTATGTGTGTTGATTTTCTGTATATAAATGCTTAATATAAGGTCAGAGAAAGGTTCACTTATGCAGGATTGTCATGTCTAACTTGCTACTTCTGAAAGCCTCAGCGTGTCAGGCTGTGGAAAGAGAGCATGTTTTCCAGCAGTGTGTGAATTTATTTGTAGAAATAGATGAATGGTCACTGTTGCATTTTGGATTGCCACAGCATGTACATACACAGATCTGTGACTACAGGTGATACTCCATTTACAGCTTGTGTTATATGTTTCCACTCTTTCGTTTTAGCAGGTCCTTTATTTCCACTGTTCACACGATTAAAAATGATCCCTTTTCCTCAAGAGAACTACATTTTCAGCTTGTAAACATTTATTCTTCAACTTTTGAACTTCTGAATGAAACTTCTTTTTGGATACTATGGAAAGTTTAGCCTTATATGGTTGTATTAAGTTGTGAATTATGCAAATCTTCAATTCTAGTGACTGTGCACACACTTACACACAGGTGCAATTAATCATTTTTAGGCTGGCTTTTCATATGGCTTACTTAAAAAGTATGAGGGGTTTAACAATATTAGTATTGTTAAACCCATTGTATTTTATCTTCTTTTATGAGTCTCAGTAACACACAGTAAAAAAATGTAAAACCCAATAACAAAAAGTAACACATAATAACACACAGTAACACACAATAACACACAATTACACACAGTAACACACAATAACACACAGTAACACAATAACACAGTAACACACAGGAACACAGTAACACACAATAACACACAATAACACACAGCAACACAGAGTAACACAAAGTAACACAATAACACACAGTAATACACAATGACACACAGTAACAGATAATAACACAGTAACAACAGTAACACACAATAACACACAATTACACACAGTAACACACAAGAAAACACAGTAACACAATAACACATGGTAACACAGTAACACAAAGTAACACACAATAACACACAGTAACACACAGTAAAACACAATAACACACAGAAACAGACAGTAACCCACAATAGCACACAGTAATACACAATAACACACTGTAACACATGGTGTAACACTAACACACAGTAACACACAGTAACACACAGTGACACACACTAACACACAATAACACACAATAACACAGTAACACAAAGTAACATACAATAACACAGTAACACACAATAACACACAATAACACACAGCAACACAGAGTAACACAAAGTAACACAATGACACACAGTAACAGATAATAACACAGTAACAACAGTAACACACAATAACACACAATTACACACAGTAACAGCAGTAACACACAATAACACACAATTACACACAGTAACACACAAGAACACACAGTAACACAATAACACATGGTAACACAGTAACACAAAGTAACACACAGTAACACACAATAACACACAGTAAAACACAATAACACACAGAAACAGACAGTAACCCACAATAGCACACAGTAATACACAATTACACACAGTAACACACAGTGACACACACTAACACACAATAACACACAATAACACAGTAACACACAATAACGCACAGTAACACAGCAGCACACAGACAAATAGTAACACACAATAACACACAGTAACACACAATAACAAACAGTTACATACAATAACACAGTAACAACTGTAACACACAATAATACACAATAACACACAGTAACACTGCAGGACACATTGACAAACAGTAAAACACAATAACACACAGTAACACACAATAACAAACAGTAACACACGATAACACAGTAACAACAGTAACACACAATAATACACAATAACACACAGTGACTCACAGTAATACATCATAGCTCACAATAATACACAGTAACAGTTACACACAGTAACACACAATAACACACTAACACAACAACACAATGACACACAGTAACAAATCGTAGCTCACATTAACACACAGTAACACACAATAACACCAGGTAACACACAATAACACAGTAACATGCAGTAGCACACAATAACACACAGTAACACACAGTAACAACAGTAACACACAATAACATAGAGACACAAAGTAACACACAATAACATAGTGACAGACAGTAACACACCATAGCTCACAATAACACACAGTAACACACAATAGCACAATAACACACAGTAACAACAGTAACACACAACACACAGTAGCACAAAATAACACACAATAACATAGTGACTCACAGTAACACACAATGGCTCACAATAACACACAGTAACACAATTACACACAAACACACACAGTAACACACTATAACACACAATAGCTCACAATAACATACAGTAACACAGTAACACACAATAACACACAGTAACAACAGTAACACACAATAACACACAGCAGCACACAATAACATAGTGGCACACAGTAACACACAATAGCTCACAGTTACACACAGTAACAAACAGTAACACACAATAGCTCACAGTTTCACACAGTAACAAACAGTAACACACAATAACACACAGTAACACACAATAGCACACAGTTACACACAGTAACACAAAAACACATTAACACACAATAACACAAAGTAAAACATAGTCATATAAAGTAACACACTTCACCTCTTTACTTTAGCAGATCTGAACACAACTTCGTTTATATTTATTGCACATTTATTACACATTAATTTATCCACTTTTTTTGTTCAGATGCCATCAGGAAAAATCCGCTGCACTCGCCGTCTGCGCACGTGGATGGTGGAACAGGTGACTACCTTCTTTATTTTCTTTCTATCTCTTTGCTTTCTTGTTTCTGCAAGTCATGCTTTTCCCTCATATGTAACACCTGTACATATTACATCAACATTGCCTTGTCATCAAGTTTTTATCATACTGGGAGCAGTATTTATTCTCTCTCTCTCCCTTTCTCTCTCTCCCTCTCTCTCTCTCTCTCTCTCTGTGTGTGCAGGTGAACAGTGGGAAATACCGTGGTCTTGTATGGGACGATAATGAGAAGACGATGTTTCGTATCCCATGGAAACATGCTGCAAAACACGACTTCCGCAGTGATGAGGACGCTGCCATCTTTAAGGTCTCATTCTGTTTTTGTTATTTGCTGTTGCAAAATAACAAATAGAAAAATAACAAAAAGTGAACAAAACATGACTGGTTTACGTTTGGAGATTTTTTCCGCCAAATATCTGCAAACCAATCGCAAATTACTTGCAAATCAGTCACAAAAATCATTGTACGACTTTCGCGTGATATATGTGTATAAGCCGCAAAATATTCGCTTGCATGTGGAGTTGCACAACATCTTGACACGAATTTCAAAATTTGCAAAAAATTCAGTTCACATTAGTTGATTTTCTATTGCACCACTAGTGTGATTACCCGCTTACTCTGACACTAACCCATAGATCATTTTCACTTCTGCTTTCACAAGTGTCTTTACATGCTGAAATAAAGAACAGGAACTCAAGAAGGATACAGATAGAGTGTGGAATGGAACATGGCCTGTGACCGTGTGTGTGTGTGTGTGTGTGTGTGTGGCCTGTTTTGTAGGCGTGGGCTGAGTTTAAGGGGAAGCTTTGTGAAAATGACCCTGCTGGTCCTGCCTCATGGAAAACACGCCTGCGCTGTGCTCTGAATAAAAGTCCAGAGTTCAGCGAGGTCACAGAGAGGTCACAGCTCGACATCTCCGAGCCCTACAAAGTGTACCGGCTCGTCCCGCTCGATGAGCAGGGTGAGACACCACAACTGTCTCTCTGTCTGTCTTTCTATCTGTCGGTCTGTTTTTGTATTTCTGTTTGTCTGTCGGAATTCTTATCTGTCTCTCGATCTGTCTATCTTTGTATATCTGTGCTTATTTTCTTGGCTATCTGTTTATCTCTTGGTCTGTCTGTCTGTCTGCCCATCTATGTATCTGTACGTCCATCTCTTTATCTTTTTATCTATCTGTCTCTGTCTCTTTGTTGGTCTGTTTCTCACTCTGTCTGTCTGTCTTACCTGTCTGTTTTTGAATATCTGTATGCCTGCCTGTCTTGCTGTCTCTTTATGTTTCTGTCTTATTTGCCTGTTTGTTTGTTTTTTGTGTTTGTCTGTCTGCCTCTATGTCCATTGTCTTTTTGCCTCTCTGACTGTTTACCTGTCTGTTTTTCTGTCCATCTGTCCTTCTGCTGATGTTAATCACATGACCAAGCATTTTAACTGTGAAATGAATGTCATCAATGCAGTTAGACTTCATGAAGCCACACTAATCATCCCAAACTATTGAAATTTACTGAATTGGGAGAATTGTTTACAAATAAAAAGAAAACATAAATTAATTGTGTAAATTATTGTCAGAAACCCAACACTGCACACCACACCAATATTCCATTATATCTACTGCAGCGATACCATATGACAAATCGAACCACTTTCTCCACACAGGACTGACTGAGGTGAAGAGAGAAGAAGAGGAGAAAGACAACGGAAGGCGTAAACACAGAAAGAGGGGGTGTAACTCTGAGATTAACAAAGAAACTGCAAAGAAATGGATTAAAGAGGAGGAGGCAGCTGTCGCGGTTCAGAGCATTAGCATGGTAAGATATAGATACGAGTTACTGATGCTGATATGGGTGGTACATTGGTGTAGTGGTTAGCATGTCTGCCTCACAGTAAAAGAGGTTTGGGCATTTTTGTGTGGAGTTTACTTGCTTGGGTTTCCTCCAGGTGCTCTGGTTTATTCCCACAGTCCAAAGGCATGTATATTAGGCTAATTGGCAGTTCAAAATTGCCCAATTAAGTGTTATTGGTTGTGTGGGTGTAGGCCTTGTGATGGTCATGCGAACTGTTCAGGCCCAGCCCAGTGTCAGCGTAGATAGGCTCCAGCCTCCCTGTGACTCTTACAGAAGTAATTGGTTTGTCAAATGAGTGAGTAAGTGAGTGAGTGACATTTCACTTTGAAACTTAATAAATTTCTGGATTCTGATTGGTCTGGAGGTGTTTGTTTATTTAGCAATTTACCCGCAAGGCTGCAAATTACAGATATATAATGATGTACGTGTTTCTTTAGTAACATCTCAGTTACAGGAACATCTTGAAAGTGGAGCATTACACACTATCTGTCCTGAAAAGAATTCCAGTTACACAAATATAACATTAACATCCTTCGAATGCAAAGAACTGATTAAAGCCATACTCACACCGGAAGCGACAAGCAGCAAGCGACCATGGAAAGTCAATGATTGCACGTTACATGAGACGAGAGGCGAAAGGAATCTCAATTTTCTCACACAACACGACACAAGTTCAACTAAGCTGAACTTTCACACAACATGAGTTGAGCGATTACCAGTCAGAGCTTAAAGGTACTGTTGATTGATAGATGCTTCCATACAGGGGGTTTCACATAATGTTTCCTTGTGGAAACCATAAATACGAGTTTAAATATCCTGCTGAAATTAACATGAAGGAGCAGCGTATTATAGCTGTGTGTAAATATCGTGAGCTTTATGATGGCAAACAGGAATTCTTTAAGGATAATAACCTGATACGTGATGCTTGGGTCCACTTTTCTGAAATGGATGGCATTTGTGTATTGTACATTATGTGGGTTGGGTAGTACTTGAGTTCATGGTTTTGCCAACATACTTTCATACTAAATTGTGTAACAGATACATTTGAACAAAAATACATAAATTGGTCGATAAAAACTGTGTGCAGTTCAGAATAAAGTACTGCTGAAAGTGTCTAAACGGAGCTCCTGAATAAGCCTCTGATTCTCCCTGTGTTACTGGGCTTGAATCATTGGGCGAACCCAGCAGAAGCGATGTTCATGATGCACAAGAGTCTTCATTCTATACTCGTTCTGTGATGATGATGATAATAATGATAATAATAATCTATATATGATGATAATGAATTAAAATAAACTCGAACAATATAAGATAATGATAAAAGCTCTCATGGACCTGCTGTAGGGAAACGCGATGCTACTCACAGTTTCACTCGAAAAGATTTCGAAGTGAGAAACATGGCAGGGAGTTGGCTATCTAGGAAACAAGAGCTGAGAGGCTCTTGTTAGGCGAGTAATTTGCTCATCACTTGTAGCTTCATGTGCCATGGCAGCTTAACAGCAGTTTTCTTTTCCCGCTTCTGGTTTGCTGACTTGCAGGAATTTGATGCCACTACAGTATCTGATATGACCGTCCGTCCAGATGAAGAACCAGAGCCCATCGATATGTTGAAGAGTGATGCAGGTGAGAAAGTCGTAGTTCACAAAAGAATTGTTTTGAGTAGCAGAGTGTTACAAACTCAGAGACATTTATCTTTTATGTCATCTGCAGTCATCGATGAGATTCACTTAAACCTCACTGTGGAAGCCGTCCCAAATGTCAAAGGTAATTCATGAGTTACTCATTATTTATTAGTTGAGTGAGTGATGTTACAGATGGTGTTTCAGACAGTGCGCTGTCAGTCAAGATTGCCCATTGGAATATTTGGCCAGTCCCATATCTGCAAGTTTTTTGATTGACTGCTTATATTTGTACCTCTCTCTCTCTCTCTCACTCTCTCTCTCTCTCTCTCAGAATGTCCCTCGTTTCTTATCAGGGTTTATTACCTTGGAGAGGAGGTGCTGAGAAGAGAGGTGATGAATGATAATATGCGCATTGCTTTCCTCCCACCATCTCTTGCTCCACCCTCTGCCAACAGCTCAAATTTTTCTCGAGTTCCTCTTCCTCCTCCTCCTTCAGACCTCACTTCCGATCAGTCAAGCTCCATTTCCACTCTACTGCCATTCATGGAGGGCGGCGTTGTTCTCACCATGTCGAGTCGAGGTGTTTACTCTAAACGGCTCTGTCAGGGACGGGTTTTCTGGAGGGGACCGCATTCACTCACAAACACGGCGAGCAAGATGGAGAGAGGCGTGAAACCAACACTGATCTTTAACAAACAATTCTTTAAACAAGGTAATTATAAACTAGGAAAATTCATTCATTCAATCGCTTTAGCCTTCTAGGGTGGTGAGGAGGCTGGAGTGAATACAGGGTACACCCTGAACAGCTCACAAGTCAATCGAAGGGCCACACACACTCACACTTAGAGGAAATTTGGAACAGCCAATCAGCCTAATGTGACTGTCTTTAGACTGTTGGAGAAAACCAGAATACCTGTAGGAAACCTACTCTGGCTTGGAGAAAACATGCAAACTCCACACAGAAACGCTGAGCCCAAAACTCTCCACAGCCAGATAGGAAGCTTGTGGCTCTGTAGTTAACACGATGGGCTAATGATCAAATAAAGTCAAGTCATGTGAGGTTTTATTGGCATTCATTTATATAATGCTAGAATAGACATCAGAGTGTAGTGATGCTCAGGGACCATGGTACAACAGTACAGTAGAACAGTACAGTACTAGAGATAATAGAGCTCTGAAGAGTCAAGGCCTCAAGTCCAACACTTAGATTAGTCAAGGCCAAGTCATGACTGAGCCCAAAGAGGTTCAAGTCCAAGTTAAGAACAAGCTTACTTAATTACTGGGTCTGCTTTGCTAGAGGAATTATAGACGTGGCCTCATGGTTATAGAAGTGGGTATGGGACAGAGAGGTCGTTGATTCAATTCCCAAACTGGCAGGCAAGATGTGCACTGCAAAAATTTGCTATCTAATCAAGATTTAAAATTTAATCTCCAGCCAAATATTCTTTATGATCTTGTTTGTGAATAATATACTACATGAGAAAAGAATGTATAAAATTGTGAATATTGTTTGAAGAATATTTTTCTTAATTAAAGTTTCTGTCCTCTTAAATCAAGTTAAATTATCTGCCAGTGTAGTAAGATTATTACACATAGTAAGAATATAATTATAAATATATAAATAAAAGTAATATAATTGTTTAAAGAATCTTACCAAGTGTGATGATCTTACTGTGTTTAACTTGATTTAAGAGGATAGAAACTCTGAACCACTTAATCCTAATTAGGGTCGTGGGGAGGCTGGTGCCCATCTCAGCCAACTCTGGGCAAGGGCAGAGTACACCCTGGACAGCTCGCCAGGCCATCACAGGGCATAAACACACTGACGGCTATGTAGCCTACTCTTGACGAAAATCAGCAATGGTTTTTTTTACATGCCTCTCACCATAGACAGTAAGAGACATGGCCGACATTTGATAGCCCAGTTAGCTGTACCAGGGAACAGCAGTGACATCCTGTCAATAGTGGGGCTTGAACCTCCAACCTTAGGATCAGTAATCCAGCACCCTTCCACCAGGCCACCACTGCCCCAGGATAGAAACTATAATTAAGAAAAATATTCTTCAAACAATTTTAAGTTTTTAGGTGATAAAAAAACATGTTCAAGAAGCAACTATGGCAGCAATTTGGAGGAAATGGGTGTAAATGGTTACCTATTTGAACTAGAGAGGGAGGAGTCTCTTAAGGAGATGGTGATACATCATATTCTAGTGACTCTAAGGATTAGAACTCTGCCAGAAATGAGTGTGACAGTAGATCTAAAATGGTTTATGTAGCTAAGGTTTTGCCGACTCGGCTTTCCTGTCATCCTGTCATTGGTTTAGGAACAAAAAGAAATGTTTTCTGTGATTTCTGCACTTGTTGTTTGTGCAGCTCAACACTGGACCATAACGTGTTATGATGCACAGGGTCAGTGATGTAGATCAGCCAATACAACGAATTCGCATCACTACCAGGCTAGAACAGCCAATCAGAAAGGTAATCTGAACATGCCTAGTCATAACACTCTCATGCACTTTGAAGGGCATGAACTGATGTTGCCAGAAGGAACCACTGATGTTATACGTGATTGTTTTAAATAGCTAGTAACACTAATTCACCACAGGGACCCTTTAAGTACTGAAGATGGTCTAAACCAGGGGTCTTCCATCTTATCTCCTAAGGACTAGTGTGGCTGCAGGGTGTTTATTCAGGGAATACACGCATTAACAAGGCTGAACAAGCCCTGTAGAGCCTAATAATGAGCTACTCAAAATATTTTTGAAAGATTTATTACCAGTTCAGATCTGAATGGGGAACTTCAGTGACTGGTCAGGCTTCACATGAAGCTTAAACTATGGACAGATTTTTAGCTCAAAGTTAACCCTGCATTTCCTAGACTCAGTGGTTACCGCTTGGTTTCCTTCAGGTACTCCACTTTCCTCCCACACACCAAAGACATGCACAAAGGAAGAATTATCAACTGACTATAAATATCACAGCCTGGTTTGAAAACAGCACCAAACAGGACAGACAAGCTCTCCAGAGGGTGGTGCCATCAGCAGAGCATACCATCTGTATCGAGCTTCCCAACTGTATACAGCAAGTGGAGCTGGACCAAAGCCAGGAAGATAATTAAAGACCTTAGTCATCCCAACAACAGACTCTTCTCTCTGTTTCAGTCAGGGAAATGTTTTTGTTTCTTGAAAGCAAACACTGAGTGAATGAGGAGGAGCTTCTTCCCGCAGGCCATTCGAGCCCTTAACCAGAACACTGGTACCTGGACTTTGTAGACCTACCCTACACATGAACATTACATTCCACCTCAGCTAATTGTTGCACACACAAAGTGCACTCCCTGTACCCCTTGCACTTGGCACACACAACAACCTCACACTCACTGGACATTGTTGTGTACATACTGCACCGACACTTTACATACCGTATCATTTATCATCACTACATTTATATTTTATATTTACACTTATATTTGACTTTTAACTATTGGTGTTTTGTTTTTTTCAGAATAGTTATTGATAAAAAAAGATATTGATAGTTTTTATTCTTCTTGATAGGTTTTTATTCTATGATACCAATAGTTTTTTTATCAGGACAGTTGTAATAAGCATTTTACCACATGTTGCACTGCGTATGATTCTGTTTGTGACAAATAAAATTTGAATTTGCACAGCAGTACCCTTGCGATAGGTTTGAGACCTGTTCAGGGTGTAATCCCGCCTCTTGCCCAAAGTTAGCTGGGATTGGTTAATAGATGGGTGATGGATGAACGTATGTATGGAAGGATTGAAGAATGAGTGAATGTATGGATGAATAAATAGATGCTTGGATAGATGGATGTATAGATAAATACAGGAATGCATAAGTACATGGATGGATAAGTACATGGATGGATGAATGAATGGGTTGATGGATGGATAAATAAATTAATGGATAAATACATGGGTGGATAAAGGGATGGATGGACAGGTGGATGGATAAATAAATGGATGGAAGGAGGGATGAATAGATGAATAAATGGATAGATGAATGGATGAAGGGATGAATACAGGGATGGATGAATGGCTGGATGGATGAATAAATGGATAGATGGATGGAAGAATGAATAGATTAAAGGATTGATGGATGGAGGATAGATGACGACTAGTATGGCCTTTATTGATTTCCTGTTTTTTTTTTCCTTTCAGAGTTGGAGCAGTTCCGTAATGGAGGAAAGCAACCTGAAACTGAGATCACACTCTGTTTTGGAGAAGAACTTTTGGACGGGGATGATATTTCAAAAAAACTCATCATTATTAAGGTAAATCATTGTTACAACATTCAACAAGAATCTGTCAACAGCTCCGATAAAACCTAACTATGCTGTTCGCCATCAGTTGTTACAGTGGGGAGAAAAGAGTAACACGCTTCAGGATGTGCTGTTACAGGAAATATAGTTAGTGCTAGTTGTAGCCATGCTACATCACACAATCCCACACCCATTATTTCTAACAGATTTTTGTTAGTGAAAATGAGAAGCTGTGGTGGGTATAAAAAGACTTCACGTGTGTCACATTTGGTCTTGTGGAATTTTAGGTTGTGTATGAAGGGACTACATCGGGATCAGAACCCTGGTGTGCAGCAGAGGGATATTGCATCTCCTCAACAATGACTGAGTTGCTCTACATTCATCATCATAGGAATCACTCAGGCTGGCAAGTCCACTGGGTGAAGCAGACTTCCTGTGTGTCAGACTGCACACACATAGTCAGCAGCCCTGTTGCGCTTCTCCGCTTCAGAGCAGCTTACACCCTCTTGGACTGCACTACACCAAACACGGTCTATTATGCTCTGGCTCCTCCCAGTGGTTTACTACTGGATTGCAGGATTTACGAGTGGCTTTCAGGTTGTCATTGACACATTTCCATTGACCCCCTAATGACCTTGTATCACAGCCCAGTTGACATTAGAGGACTTGCTTTGGAAGGCTTCACTCTTAGAACATGCTCAGTACATCCCATCCTGCTTGTTACGTGACCACTTATTAAATACTGATATAAATGTGCTTGTATAAGGAATCGTGATGACCTTGAGGGAATTTGGTGGAATCTTGATGTTCTTGAGGGAACTTGGTGGAATAATGATGATCTTGGGGGAACTTGGTGGAACTGTGATGATCTTCATGGAACTTGTTGAAATCGTGATGATCTTGAGGGAGCTTGAAGGACTCGTGATGATCTTGAGGGTACTTGGTGGAATCGTGATGATCTTGAGGGAACTTGGTGAAATCGTGATGATCTTGAGGGAACTTGGTGGAATCATGATGATCTTGAGGGAACTTGGTGGAATCGTGATGATCTTGA
>JAOUQZ010000025.1:16712835-16722891 GCA_028564935.1 Neosilurus hyrtlii
AATAATAATAATAATAATAATAATAATAATTATTATTATTATTATTATTTAGAGAAAACAAACATTTCCCTCAGGATCAGTGAAGATGCCCATAAATAATTAATAATTAATACAGTGACGGATACTTCTAGTCATATATCGGTGTTTATTAAAGCATTCTTTCCCATTCATTCAGATTCTATAATCAATTCTATTATTATTTTAAATGAATCAGTTCTAACAGATTCACGTGATATTTACTTCACACGGAACCATAACATTAAATAAAACCGAAGCACCATTGAAACTTGTCTAGTTTCTTACCAAAACAACAATCTGACGCAGATGTTTTTATATTAAATTCCTGGAATAAAATAAAAAACGCGAAACGGTTTATGTTTTGAATAAAAATGAGCCCTGAGCGCGAGCCCTGAGCCTGAACACAGCTGGCTAGGCGGTTTTAGCTAAACGGCTAGCTTTCAGATTACCCACAATTCCGCTTTAAAACATTTCAGATAAGTTTGTAAACCTCTCACACACTCACGTCAGACCGGGAATCGGAGTCCACACGATACAGAAGGGGTAGCGGCTCTGTTCCCGGTCGATTTTTTCGTATCCTGACTGAAAGCTCTTCATGCTGTCCAGCGCGACCTCTGACACGTCGGCCATTACAATCTAACCCGTGACGTCACGCCTAAGCACTTCCAGCGCGCATGCGCGGTTTCATTTTCATTTCCCTTTCAAATTATAAAACTGAATGGAATTAAAGCATTAACTTGATTTGTTCTGACCTGCACTGATAGTATAGTGGAGGAAATCGGGATATCAGGCGCCGCTGGGGGCTTGAATGGATGATTGAATTATGATTTTGGTAAAAGTGTATTAAATTGTAATTAAATTATAGTTGAATTAAATTGTGATTAAATTAAATTGTAATTTAATTGTAGTTGAATTAAATTGTAATTAAATTTTAGTTGAATTAAATTGTAGTTGAATTAAATTGTAATTACATTTTAGTTGAATTAAATTGTAGTTTAATTAAATTGTAGTTTAATTAAATTGTAATTAAATTGTAGTTTAATTAAATTGTAGTTGAAATAAATTATAGTTTAATTGTTACATGATTATTTATGCATAAAAACCCTGAGGTCTGCCCAAAGTCCGCCCAAGGCCTACCACGTAATGTCAATGCCACCTGTTGTAAACAATATCAGGGCCGCAGTCTTCTCCTAAGCCGAGAAATAACGGTGGCGAATGCCAACACTAGAAACTAATGGTATATAAACCCGGCCTTGAGTGGATTCGGGGGTCTTCGAGCTCTCATTTGGAGATCACACCTGCTGCGCTGAACTGCTATTATTTTCACTTTGACTGAATAACTTGTTCCTAAACTTTTTGAACTGCTGAACAATTTGGTGTTTTATCTACTTTGAATAAAACTGCTCTGGATTTTGAATCCACGTCTCCTGATGAATTGACCTGTGTCCGCCACAACGGTAGAAACAACACTCCTCCTGTATTCCATTACCTTTATATTCAGTGTCCCATGTGCTGTTGTGTAACTGTTACTTGAACCTCTGGGAATTTACTCACAGTGTGATATTTTTAGATGAAACACATCTGGAAAGAAACAGTGGACTCTCTAATTCCAATTCGTACTGGGGAACTACGGGTGGTCACCTCAACTCCGACATCAGCAAAACCGATGAACATACAGACACATTCACTTGTTAAATCTAGAACACAGAGAAGTAAACACACCTCCTTCATCAGATAGATGACTACTGTAAGTTACTCCTAAGAGAAAATAAACATGGCGGTGTCTGTGGGCTTTTTCATCTTTTGTAGTTTACAGACCTGGTACATGATGTAATTCTGAGCTCCGACTGTCCATTTCTGGGGCAAATCAAATGCAGAGAATGACACTGCAGACTATGTTGGACTTTAAGGGAAGGCACTGAATTCTTAACACAGGTACACACTACAGAGTTGTTGATGGCAATTTCATCAGCATTACATCCTCCAACCATATTACTGAACACACACACACACACACACACACACACATGTTCAGGCAATCAAACTCTCTCCCAGTCATATTTATATAGAACACTGCAACCAAGTTTCTACATGTCTAAGAAGGTTCTCCAGTTTCTTCCCAAGAACAGAACAGCTGTAGATCAACTACAGTAAAATGTCCCTGTGTGTGTGTGTTTTCCTGAAGTGTAAGTGGTGAAGATATTAAATGAACAGAAGAGAAAATTGACACACAGCACAACATGAAGTCTGAACATTGGAATCCTCTTTTATTCTCTTTATTTTGGCAGCAAAACAGCATTACTGAAATTCAGAAAGAAAAATAAACAAAGAGAAACGAGGAGCCTTGAACCAATAAATACACTGCAGCCTAGTGTTAAAGGATGAGCTGCTGCAGAACTGTGCCTGTGTTCTCTCGCACTCACACAAACACACTCACCTGAATGAATGCACTGATATTAATTCTGCTGTTTTAGTAACGTCACGTGTGTGTGTGTGTGTGTGTGTGTGAGTTTAAATGTCTCTTTAACCCTTTAATCAGATGGGATGTGTTCTTCCATAGTTTTAGCATTAGCTAACTAGCTATAAGGTAATGGATGTGCACTATAAAGCCGTCAGTTTAGCGAGGTGCTCTAAAAAGGCGTGTCTAGTCCCTCCCACATTCTCCATTTGTACATAAATCTTTTATTACATACATAAAGTTTAAATTAAATAAACAACTCAAACATGCACTTCATCATCAGACCCCTTTGTACAGTAAGGTATGAGCTCCTTATTTAGGTCACAGCCCCTACAGGAGTCCAACACCTCTGTGCTGTGGGAGGAAGCATTCTGACCACGACTGTTCTCCTCTGTGACGGATTTAGCATACCATGCTAAACTACAGGAGAGACACTCCATCATTTGTGAGCTACATTAGCATCAGATAAACTCACAGCTGTGAACTGAGAGGCAGAGTACGCAGCGAACCGCTCCTTTAATCCTGAACATGAGCAGGGGACATTTCCACCCCAGAGAAAAATAAAGCATTTATAATCCCAGAACATCGTCCATTTAAACAACGTGCTGAAGTCTGACAGATGGACACTGCCTAGCCATGGGCGGGGTCTCAGCTGCAGGAACAGGAAGTGACACCAGTGGGGGACAAACAGAACAGAACTACACAGTCTCACAGCTGGCGAGGAAACAAGGTGTTTATCATCATTCAGTCAGAAGCTCCGCCCACTCCAGGAATCACATGCCCTTTCCTCTGATCCCTTCCTCTCCAAGGGGTAGTGTGTAGTGCAGATCCACACATAGAGGACACACACACGCACGCACTCACACACACACACACACACACACACACACACACACACACTAGCTTGTACGGCACTGCACCTGCCCCTCGGTGTTGTCCTCATCCTCATCGGAGGCATCATGGCCGCCACTTAGCCCTGTGATGCGATATCCCATATTCAACAGCATCACCTCCAGTGGATCAGCGTTCATCCTCCTCTGATTGGCCTGAGATGCTCCCTCCATGTCCTCCACCACACGACCATTCTCACTGTCCGCCTGACACACACACACCCACATACACACAAGCACGTTCGAAAACTGTGCAATGGACTGATGTTGGTATTCATGTGGATTGTACTATATGGGTGTGAGTTACCTCAGGTCGGGGGCTCCAGAGTCGAACCACAGGGTCGATGCCACTGGTTGCTAGGAAACAGTAGCTGGGATGTGGCTGGAGGCAGTTCACTATGGACTCGTCCCCCTGCAACACTCGCACCAGGTTGGTGGTTTCTTTCTCCCAGATAAAGAATGAACCATCGTCTGAGCCACTCACGATGTACTGTCCTTTACTACACACACACACACACACACACACACATAAATAAGCTGATGCATATCTGAACCATGACACGGGTAAAATGATGACATTTCTATCTGCCTTCTGTACTGTCCTGTAAATAATGAACTAAATAAAGGAAGAATGAAACATGTTTATTGAAGATTGGTGTGCGTGTAGTGTACAGACCTGCCGAAGAAGTTGGCCTCTTTGATGTCGGTGGTGGTGTTGCAGTGGCCGCAGTATCGGTGTTTGTAGTCGAAGCTGCGCTCTCTCAGGATGATCTCGTCTTCAGGGATCGACTCTTTACGGCTGAAGTTGTGGAAACGAATCGCGCTGCTTCCTTTCTTCTCCTCTGCTGAATCGCCAAAATAAGATCACACACGTTAATAACAATAACAACAACAAGTATAATATCATTAATAATAATAATTCCTCTCCCATGTACAGTTAGAGGAGGGGTTGATGTTGACTTTGGTCTCCTGTTGCGCCTCACCAGAGTCATTTTTGGAGAACAGAGCAGCTTTGATGTCCTTGTCGAGGGCGCTGCAGGCACTGCTGTGAGCCTGTTCTGGAAATTTGCCTTTAAAGTCGTCCAGACACTCAAGAGCTTCGGCCACGTACTTGAGCTCAAACAGACAGCGCGCCAGACGGAAGTGAGCCTTGAGGTGAGCCGGGTTCAGAGACAGAGCCTTCAGACAGTCACGCAGGGCATCATAATGATCCCCGTCCCTAACAGCAGAACCACAGTTTATTAACGTTCACCACACAGTTCAGCACCAATCTCACACTCACAGCACTGTCACTAAAACACACCACCTTCACACCATTTTAACTACTGAGGATCTTAAAAAGGTCGTACCATTTGCGTTTCATGTAAGCGGCGGCACGGTTCCCGTACAGCATGGCGTTGCTCTGTCCCGCTATGTGAATCCCAAAACTGTACAGCTGGATAGCCTGAGTCCACTGCTGACGCGCAAACGCATCATTAGCCTGCTGTTTAATGCGCTCCAGGTGGGGTGGGAGCTCACTGACACACACACACACACACACAAACACACACAGAAAGAAGGGGGGAGAGAGAGAAAGACCTGGATGTCTTTCCCCATGTCTCAGATAAAATAAATATAGAGTATTTAAACACATGGGTATCGCTTCATCACAGCTCTGTATACGTACACTCGTCCCGACAGTGATGTCACTCACCTGGGGGAGGGTTTATTATTAGTCAGCTTGAGACAGTTGGCAGGAAGATGGAGTCCGTTAGACACTCCGTTTGTGGTTTTCCCATTCTGCACCTCTGAAAGGTTATCAGGAAGCAGTTAACAGACGAACCCAAAAATAAATTCATACAATGTAAATAAATAAACAAACATATAAAAAAGAAATAATTAAATCTCTTAGAGTAACACACAGCCATCATCGGCATGCCACAGTGCAGCTTCGTAGAGTGTGTGTGTGTGTGTTATGGTGGCAGTAGTGGCTCAGTGGTTAATGTTCTGGGTTACTGGTTCAAGCCCCAGTACCACTAAGTTGCCACTAGACAGACACGCTTTACCCTCAACTGCTCAGCGGCTCTGGATAAGGGGGTCTGCTAAATGCCATGTGAATACTCTAAACATGCACTCCAGCACCCTGCTACTGGTGGAATATAGACTAAATACACACACACACACACAGTACCATAAAGAGAAATAAAGAAACAGTACAGATGATGAGGTCACCTGATGAGGAATGGCACTTCTTGGGCAGCAGGAAAGTGTAGGGTCTCTGTTTAAACGTCAGATCAAAGAGATATACCTAACAGGACACACACGCACACGCGGGCACACACACACACACACATGAACATCAATGCAGTTTAAGTAGAAAAAGGTGTTAGTGGTGATCACGGCATGGTCATGATTAGTTGATCCAGTGTAAATTAGGCTCCGCCCTGAACAATTACACTCCTCACCTGCTCTCCGCCCATATTCACCAGCAGCTCCGTCCCATCAGGACTGAATGTCACATAGGTGGCTACCAACACACGCAGTCTGTTATTATAATCTGGCAGTTTCACCGGGAGGTGGCCTACAGGTGGGGTGGGGGTGGTCGGGGGGTCAAGGGAGAGACAGACGGAGGGGGGAAGAGGAAGAGTAAGAACAGCATGTCCTCATGTGTTTTATTCCTTACACCACAACAATTAGATTTTCTGTGAAAGGCACATTTTTATCCCTTTTATAGTTGTGTGATGTGAGTTTCTGATGTTAAAACAGTGTTCACACTCGTTCTCTCTCCACCTCCCTTCATTCTCTCTCTCCCCAAGTTAATAAGAGACAGAAAGGCAGCTCGGCTTTGTGTTTTTACTGAGAAACATAAAGAAATAGAAACTCCTCTGTCCTGAAGATGGCAGAAAACGTACAGTTACCGTATTATCTCAGCGCTCACACTGGAGACTCCTTCCATACACCTTACATAAACATCTCCTTACTTTAAAACTTCACTGCATCAACCATTTTATTTAATCTCTTTATTAACAGTGGAATGTGCACCATACACACCCTGGTCACACCCCAGCACACAGCCCACTACACAGTAATTACCAATCACAATCCACAACTCAGCAGCGTAGAGGTGTATCTCACATTAAATGGCTGTTACCTGCGACATAGTACTGTCCTGCGCCGTCAGGGATGGGCTTCTGCTTATCACAGAATGTGTGAACTCCTGCACTCTGACTTAGAGACTTCCTGTAGAACAACACACATACACACACACACACACACAAAACCAGATTTAACATAGTAAGATTTTCCTGGTTACAATGAATTGCTGATGTGTGTGTGTGTGTGTGTGTGTGTGTGTGTGTGTGTGTGTTCTGACCTGTGGTTATGGATCATGCGGATGTCATAGAGACGTACAAATGGGCCGTTAGCTCCTATGGCGAGGTAGTTATTATCCCGCGGGTTCACAGCAAGACATTTGGCCTCCACCAGCTGACCACAATACTCCGTCAGATCAATTAATACGTCAGAACGTTTACTGCTCTCTCTCAGATCATACTGCCTGTGTGTGTGTGTGTGTGTGAGAGAGAGAGAGAGAAAGAAGGGGTTACCTACACCACAACTTACCTATAGCTACACACACTCCATATCACTCACACACACACACACACACACACACACACACACACACACACACACACACACACGTGTGCCCACCTGATGATCCCATCCTCAGCTGCACTCCAGAATGTGTTTGGCCACATGGGGGCGGTGGCGATGCGCTTCACTCTGTTAGTGTGATCAGAGAACATGTGGATCGTCTCCTTCACCGACACATCGTGAACGTGAACCTTCGTATCTGCTGCTCCGGTCACCAGGATCCGATCTCCAGAGTGTGGCAGGAACTACAGACAACACATTTACACAAACACTTCCACTTAAACTCTGAATCACACTCTGATTTATTTCATCTCACACCAAATCATCGCGTCTCCTCTATCACAACACAGCAGCCAATCAGAGCTCAGGGTGGATTTAGAACAATCTTTAACACTACATGATGATGGTTGTGATGATGATGATGATGATATGAGTTTACCTTGACAGAGAAGATGTTAGCAGCGTGACCCGTGTGCATGCTCATCACCTTCCTGTGTCTGAGAGGATCCCACACCATCACATGCTGATCATCAGAACCTGACGCTAACACACTGAACACACACACACACACACACACACACACACACACACACACCCAGTCATTCACAGACAAAGGAGGCGAGGACTCTGCACTTGTCAGTCTCAGACAGGGAGGCTTGGCCTCTCTACCTGTCAGTCTCAAAGAAGGAGGCGTGGCCTCTGCACTTGTCAGTCTAGCTGCAAAAGGCATGGTCTCTGTACCTGTCAGTCTCAGTGAAGGAGGCGTGGCCTCCATAACTGTCAGTCTCAGCGAAGGTGTGACCTCTGTTACTACTTACTCTCCTTTCTCGTTCCATTCCAGACAGTTCACACACCCCGAGTGACCCTGAAACCACATACAAGAAAAACACTGAGTGTGGGATACACACACACACGCACACACACACACACACACACTGTGGAATGATGATGTTCACCTGTAGTTCTGCCTCCAGGCCAAGTCGTTTTATAAACGGATCAGTCACATGGTAGTGTCTCTGAAAACTCAGAGCCCTGTTTTCCTGCATGACACACACAGACACAGACACACACACACACACACACACACACACACACACACACACAATTTAGAAGCACACAAATGTTTTATTCAATGATCTGTGCAGTGCACTACAGATGGGATATTTTTACACCTACGGTTATCACTGATCTGTGTATGTGTGTGTGTGTCTGTGAGTGTGTGCTGACTCGGATTTGTCTGTTCAGTAAGTCGGCAGCGATGTTCCTCTGACTCATGACTTCACAGTGTAACACTGCTCATGGCCTCACAGCAGAGAACATGGGGTCAGAGGTCATCAGCGCCTGAGCACACAAGTTTAGCACAATAAAGGCAGAAAATGAAGCGCACACAAAGGTAGTACATTTTATAATTGTCTAATACTAGTATAATTACAGTGGTTCAAGAAAAAGAATAAGATTTAATGATTTTACACTTTACTGAGGATATAAAAGAAATAATGAAATGTTTACATCTGAGAAACATGAATAACAGCTTTAAAAACTTTCCCCACAGCATTAGCTTCCTTCCTGTTAGATGTGAGAGAAACTTTTATACGCATTAAAAGCTATGACATTTCAGCATTATATAAAAGAGTAAATGTATGTTAAATAAATAAGTGAAAAGTTTAACACTCGTGTTACTGAAGTCACTCATTCACTGTCTGCCTCTGTAATGAGCTAAAGGATAGCTTAGCATAGCTTCATGTTTGCTAACTCTGTAACTAGTTTTTTTATTAATTTAACCGTATCCTGTTCCTCTCACTGACTTTAAACAGACATGTTACCTGCTTTCATTTAACATGACAAAACATTCATTTTATAGTTACTTAGTATGGGTGGTGACACACATTTAGCTACGTAGTTAGCATTAGCATTAGCGTACCTGTTAATGCGTTGCCTCAATTGCGTATGTTGTTAGCCTGTGTACTAATGTGAAACACTCAAAAATCACTATATCACTCTGACGCAATAAATACTTATCTTATTTAAATCACTTGAATATTTATCTTCACAGAGTATGCAGGCAGGGCAGCTGTTCTACACTATTTTAAACGCACAAGCTAAGCTATGCTAATCAGAAAGCTAAACAGATAGTGTCCTGGTTTCATTTTGAGACGGGTTGCCAGATCACACATAAACAATACACTCCGGCTGTAACCAAATACACTCCCTATTACACACCTAGTGCACTAGTTAGGGCGCAGGAAATGTAACGAAAAGAATGAAACCTGAAATAACGTCCTACTGTATAAATAATGTATTGTAGTGAGAGCTGATATTTCATATTAGAGGTATGATTAAAAGTGGCGCGGGGGTAGGGGCACAGACTCCAAAAATGTTCTTTACATGATTATTGACTTAATATTGATTAATAAAAAAAGCTGAATTAAACACTTGTTCACTGTATCAGATATATTTCACTAAATATTACTATTTATTATTATAAATATTATTATATTACTGAGTGCAGAGCTGTTTTACCCTCGAATGTCCCCGGCGTGGGCCTCAGGTGTGCAGCTTCAGATACCTGCAGCGTGTAAGAATCCAAGGTGAAGGGAAATCTGTTCCACACCACACAGCTATCCTGCTTTACAAACTAGCAGCAGTTAGTGAAGTTCTGCAGAAGCTTTACATCACTTAGTAGGTGAAAATGTCACAGAATGTGTGATGATGTCACACATAATGTAACGGGCTTGATGATGTCACTCATGCTGTATCCAGAATCACTCCCTACTCACTATATAGTGGCGTTTATTGTGAGTTAGCCATTTAAAGATGGTGCCTGAATTGTTATACACTATATGTGTGGATTGTTATTCACTATATGTGCGGATTGTTATACACTATATGTGTGGATTGTTATTCACTATATGTGTGGATTGTTATTCACTATATGTGCGGATTGTTATACACTTTAAGGGCGGATTGTTATACACTATATGTGTGGATTGTTATTCACTATATGTGCGGATTGTTATTCACTATATGTGTGGATTGTTATTCACTATATGTGTGGAT
>JAOUQZ010000025.1:16738774-16751286 GCA_028564935.1 Neosilurus hyrtlii
TATACAGCTTGGAGTTGGAAATTATGGATAAAATGATGATATGGTCAAAATAATCACTTCCCTAATAATTGTGCACAGTGTGTGTGTGTGTGTGTGTGTGTGTGTGTGTCTATATACACACGTGTTGAGTTTGATCTGTTTTTGAACAGTTAGTTTTAGTCACATTCTCACCTTCCTAAATGTGTGTAGTGCCAGAAAGTAGACATATAAATGCTTGTGTACGCGTGTGTGTTAGCTGTAAAATTATACCTGTTTTATCTGATTAGGTGAATGAGGGGGTGTGTGTGTGCAGCAGTACATTGAGAACACACACACAGTCTGTCTTTCTCACTGTGTGTTGTATCTGTATATAAAGATTCCACTGAAGCTGAACAGTACACACCTTCACCTATTTACAGATGAGATGTCTGTGAACTCATCTGTTTTGTGTGTGTGTGTGTGTGTGTGTAGCATCCTCAGCAGTTCCAGTTCAGTGTTTGGATGATGTGGAGATGAATAATTCTCCAGTCCGCGGTCTGACTCCCCGCCCCCCCAGCGCCCCGCCGCTTCACGTGGCCCCACCCCCTGGAACTTCATACGTGGAGAATTTGACAGAGACGTGGCCTCTAAGCCGCCCCTCACCTTTAGGAAGCCCTGCTGGCCCGCCCGTTGCACTTCATGCCACTTCATTGGACGATGGTTCCTGGTCTATCCCCGCGCACCCTTCACCTGATCATCCTCTGTTTTGGGAGGGGCCAAAGTCAGGGAGTGCCGAGTGGTCCAAGCCGTACTGATGGACAGGTGACTCGCCCAATCACATCCTGCCTTAAGACCGCCGCCCAGACTGAGATACCTCATACTGCTCTCACCTGGGCCTGTACATACGTTTCCTGTGTGTGCGCGCGGGAGTGTGTGTATTATATAATTGTGAGTTAGATCTGTTTCTCTTTGATGTGTTGTGTTTTTTTCTGGACTGTGAAGAAAGGCTTCCTGTTCTCTGCCCTGTTCCAATCCTGTGTTTAATGTGCCCTAGACGACTTCCCCATGTCCACATTAGGGGCTGTTTCTTTAGATGAGCACGAAGTGATCAGTGCAGGTTCAGACTTTAATTTTACCCAGAAGGCACTGCTCTCATCAGAAATTACTTTGAGAATTTTTGTAAGTATTTCTGATGAAATTGTTTTGTTCATGTTAAATTAATGTTTTAAAAATGGAAAACTGAAGCCAGTTCACATCTGAACATCTAAACATAATTTTATCCAGCAAGATATTCACACTCTTCTAAATTGGGAATAAAAAGGAGGACTTTATTTTTAAACTCCACACAGACTACAGCCCTAATATAGTTGCGATGCGAGTCGGTCAGGGTGTGTGTGTGTGTGTGTGTGTGTGTGTGTAAATGCACAGTATGCTGGACTGTGTGTGAATGTAATATATTCACATTGACACCCCTAGTGCTGTACAGAGCAGTACGAGTGTTAATGTGCTCAATGAAGGACCTGTGTGTGTGTGTGTGTGTGTGTGTGTGTGTTTCTCAGCCGAAATGCAATGTACAGCTGCTGTGGAACGTTTTGTAAATCGACTGCAAATATTAAAGTCAGATCAACGTTGGAGTTTGTCTTTAATTACAAATCTACAACTTTCTCACACACAGCTCTGTATTATTCTTTCACCAAGATATAAAATGAAATTTGGGTTTATTTGATTTCTATGAATCATCAAAAACTAAACACAGATCATCATCCATCAGGTTTATTTAATATTAAATGTGATATTCTGGTTCATCTCGAATCATCAATGTTTTTATCTATTGTTTGTTTTTTTTTATAAAATCAACACACACACACAGAGCTTAATCTCCTGCTGCTGTAAATTGTGTGTGTTGACTTTAAAACAAAACTGATGATCTCGCAAAGAACCTGGAAAAAACAATCAGGACAAAATAAGTGCATTCTTAATAAAATAAAAAAATAAAAAACAACCACAAAACAACGTGTGTGTGTGTGTGTGTGTGTGTGTGTGTGGAGTCCCAGTGGAAGTAATTCCATCTGATGTGATTAAAACTCACTCTATGAATTTATATGAGGTTTAGTCATGAATATAAACAGCAGTGTGTTTGTGAGAGGGTGTGTGTGTGTGTGTGTGTGTGTGTGTGTGAGTTCTACATGCTGGTGGGTAATCGTTGCGCTCTTTGTTTAGCGGAGATGCCGGTGTGCTCGTACTCCTGTTTCTCTTTGATGTACTGCTGCTTACATTCTTCATAGAACTCTGGATCTGTATAACTGAATACATCACATCAGTGTGGGATTAACAAACAAATGTACACACACACAGAAAACACAAATCCATGCACACTGTGTGGACTCACTGTTTGGTGAGACACTGCTTCAGGGCCTTATTTTCCTCTCTGCACTTCAGCACCATGAGCAGGCCGCTGTCCTTACAGCACTGTGTGAACGCTGAGCAACAAAATCACAATTACACTAAAGCGATACGCACTACATAATCTTAAAATATAAACTAAATACATGCACACTAAAATTATACACACTATTCAGTCTCTGTACTGCCGGAGCCAGAGCTTGGTCCGCATTGGTAACATGTCAAATTCATTTCCGGTGGGGGTCTCCGCCAAAGCCGCCCTGTCACCGGTTCTGTTCATAATTTTTATGGATGGAATTTCTAGGTGCAGCTGAGGCATTGAGGATAGGATCTCGTCTCTGCTTTTTACAGATGACATACTGCTACATCGAGCCAGGACCTTCAGCTCTCGCTGGAGCGATTCACAGCCGAGTGTGACGCGACCAGGATGAGAATCGGCACCTCCAAATCCGAGGCCATGGTTCTCAGCCAGTAAAGGGTGGAATGCCCCCTCCGGGTCGGGAATGAGGTCTTGCCCCAAGTGGAGGAGTTTAAGTATCTCGGGGTCTTGTTCATGAGTGAGGGAAGGATGGAGCGGGAGACTGACAGGCGGATTGGTGCAGCCTCTGCTGTAAAGCGAGCTTGTACCGGTTTGTTGTGGTGAAGAAGGAGCTGAGCCAGAAGGCAAAACTCTCTGTGTACCTGTCGATTAATTTTCCCACCCTCCCCTACGGTCACAAGCTTTGGGTGGTGAGAGACAGACCAAGATTACGGATACAGGCGGCTGAAACTACACTACGTCTCTCGGCTGGTCTGGGAACGCCTCGGTGTCCCCCCGGAAGAGCTGGAGGAAGTGGCTGGGGAGAGGAACGTCTGGACCTCACTGCTTAGGCTTCTGCCCCCACAACCTGACCCCGGACCAAGCGGAGGAAGATGATGATGACTATATGTACTCCACACGTTACACTAAACACACTACATGCATCATATACACTGTATACACTAAATAATATATAATAAATAATATAATAATAGTATACACTATGTACATTCCATAAATTATATACACTAAAATTGTAATATATACATCAAATATACTATATACATTATATACACTAAACACTATATAAATTAAACACACTATATGCTTTATACACTCCGTGTTACATCAACATGTATATATTACATAAACAACTCCAGGCTACATCAACATCACACATTACATCATAAACATCTCCACACGTTCCTGTAACCATCTCACAGTCAGGCATCTCCACTTTAATCGGATAAATTCACATTATGTTCATACACACACCTCACGTCTCACTGTGCTCTCTCTCATCATATAGAACCTTACAGCTGGAACTTCATCCGGATGTTAAACCACCAAGAACAAGAAATCAAACCACAAACAGTCGTCCTGCAGCATGGCTCAGCGTATCACCCCATCCACCACACTTCCTCTCTCACACAAATACACTCTGCTGCGCACACGCCTGCATGTTTAGGATAATGCTGGTCATTAAGGCCGCCCCGTTTCCCTCTGTGGGACACACACAACACTACAACGGGGCCAAACACTACACACCGCAGCGGGGCCAAACAGTACAGACTACATTCACAGAGCAACTTATAATATAGTATGGGTAATAGTATCCAGAGCAACTTATAATATAGTATGGATAATAGTATCCAGAGCAACTTATAATTTTTACACATCTGAGCAACTGAGGGTTAAGAACCTAACAGTGGCAGCTTGGTGGTACTTAGCCTTCGGATCAGTAAGAGTGACCCACACTACAGAGTTAAACACTACACTGTGTGCATGTGCGAGTTTCTGACTAACATATTTGCAATGAAATAAAGAATGAATCATGTGTGCGAGATAAAAAAAAAATAATAATACATATATATATATATATATATATATATATATATATATATAGTGAGAGAGAGAGAGATAGAGAGAGAGAGAGAGAGATTTTGATGGTGTTCTGAGAAGTTAAGCGTTTAGCACAGGTTTAGTGTTTCCCCTCTGCACTCACATTGCCCACAATTCTTTGTTGTGCTATTTTGCCGTTTCAATCTCTTTCTTCCGGTTGGCCGAGCGGCGGCGGTGCTGCGGGATTTCACTCCAAACTCAATTAATTCTCATCTGATTAGAAACAAAGCAGAAATGCGACTCATCGGTGTCTCTCTCCCACCGACATGAAATCAACCAATCACTGCTGATGTGATTTTCGGATTAAGGAAACTCGACGCATAATTCAGCACAGCGACGAGCACGAGGCCCAGTTCTCCAGGGAGAAACGGGTTTGTCTATAAACCACACACACACACACACACACACACACACACAGAGTGCTGAAGCATGTCTTTGTGAAGTACAGCACTCAGAACAGGAGTAACACCGCGAGCGTGTGTGTAAAAGGGAAAGAATCAGTGTGAGCGCAGTGAGGATTACGTGCTTCCTACTACAACACAACCCTGACTCTTTTACTCCTCTTCACAAATTATATCCATCCACACTCACACACACACACACACACACACGATGACCCAAAACACCTCCTACATTCCAAAAGTAAATAAATAAAGGCTAAAGAGAATCAAATGATTATTATGACACGTGAAACTGAGAGATGCGGGAGAGGCGGTGCTGATGTGTGTTGGAGACCCAACCCCAACTTGAGGCTCCTTTTTACTTTTTTCATCCCTCCATCTCCTTCTCATCCTGCAGGAGTTTTATTATTAATCTGTAAACAGCAGTTCTCTGTCACTTCAGAACATTACCACAACTTGGAGGACATGAGGAGGCTCCGTACACAGCGCACTACACAGATATCAAGGATTTATCACTTTCTGACAGACTTTTTACAGACGAATTTTAGCAGAAAACTGCAGCTGCACGTGCACGTACACACACACACACACACACACACTCTCGTGCAGGCGGAGGTGTGAAAGGCGAGCGCTGAAGGTGAGAAGGGGGCTTTCCACTCATGGCATCTGTGTGTGTGTGTGTGAGTGAGTGTGTGGTGTGTGTGTGTGTGTGCGCGCGCGTGTCCGCGTGGGCTGCAGGTGTCAGTGTGAAATGAAAACGTGGTGTTAATCAGTCCAAACTAACCAAAGCGAGTGTGAACAGCGAGGTGATAAAGAACAATAACAAAACAACATAAATGTGATACACACACAGAGACAGATATACACAAACACACACTCAGACATATTTAAGTGATCAGAACACAACAGTGAAGTGAAATATAAATATGACTTAAATAATAATTGAGTAATTGTGCGTGTGTGTGTGTGCATGTAGACTGATCAGCCATAACATTAGCACCCCCTATGGTATGTATGTAGACGGTCCCGTACACAGTGAGCTGTAACCCCCAGTGAGTTCTGATTCCTTTCTATCAGATCCACCAGTAACAGGTGCAGTGCTACAGTAGCTCTTCTGTGGGATCAGACCAGACCTACTCACCTTCACTCCTCACACACACACACACACACACACACACACACACACACACACACACACACACACACACACCTCTGAGTCTCTTCCACTTCTCCTTCCATCCACACCTTTGGAAGGTACTTACACCTGTATACCAGGACATGCCCCACAACACCTGCTGTTTAAGAGATTAACATATCCATTCGTCTATCACCATGTGTTCCTTATCAAAATCACATCCTCACAGTCGCTTATTTTAAAATGTTCAGTTCGGTATTTATTTGGATAGCACTTTTTATAATTGTTTCATCGCAGCTTTATGTAATAAACACAAATTAATAAAGAATTTAAACATTTCTCTATAAACCCAACACATCCCTAATGAAGCAGCCCGCGGCGAAGGAAAAAACTCCCTCAGACGACATAAGGAAGAAACCTTGAGAGGAACCAGACTCAGAAGGGAAACCTTCTGAATTTGAGTGAAACCAGATAAAGGTAAAAACTATGAAGCAGAAGCTTCACTACAGTTTAACATGAAGTCTAGTTGAGTATCTTATAACTGTAATGGTAAACTCTACCTGTTATGGCTGACCATGGTTTGGGTTTGTGTGTGTGTGTGTGTGTGTGTGTGTGTGTGTGTGTGTGTGTACCTTCAACATGTTGGACACACAGCTCTTTAGCTTTCTCTCTCATCATTTTTGGGATCAGGACATCACGCTCCACATGTCTGAGGTGAGGCTCATCTATGTGTAAAACACACACAGTAACAATGACCGAGGTGAATATTCGAGGAATGACATTCCTGTGATGTAAATTCTGTAACGGCAGGGGTGGCTCAGGTGGTTAAGGCTCTGGCTTACTGATCAGGGGTTCAAGTCCCAGTACCACCACGCTGCACTGTTGGGCCCTTAACCCTAAAGTGGTCCATTGTATAAAAAAATAAAATGTAAGTCACTATAAAGGCATCTGCCAAATGCTGTAAATGTAAATATGGTGGTGTTCACTGATGTGTCTAAGATCCAGTACTCATGTACTTATACAGCAGCACAGACACATGAGGTGCATTATGGGTACCAGGACAATGCTGTACACTTCTCACCCTCACTCGGTTACAACTGCAGTTCAATTCAAATAAACACGGACATCAGTGGCGTTCACGGAAGCTGACCAAGAGAGGTGGGATCTGACCTGATGCTCAGTTCCACAACGCCGTCAAGTTCTTCAAACAGGATGCAGCATAAATCACCTCACACGCCTTTAGACTCACCTCATAACTTTATTTAAAAATACTTAGGACTCTGATAGGATTCTGTAATTATACACTTCTTCTTTGTCAGTGTCTGATACACAGCTTGACTTTGCCAAAACAATGAATATGTAAATCAATGCGTGACGTCATCTAAATACTTCTTGTGACTTTCCCCAGAACTTTAATTTTACTTTGAGTGTTAAATCTGAAACTCTACACACACACACACACACACACACACACACACACACACACACACACACACACACGTCGGTTTAGTGAGTGAGTGTGTGTGTGTGTGTGTGTAAAACAATTCGGATCATTATCTGGATTTCATTAAAAGGTTATATTTGAATCCTGAGAGGACTGAAGAGCAGGTTTAGCAGAGCTGCACCATTCACAGGAATCCATCAAGCTAAACACACAGCAGTGCTGCAGCTAGCATTAGCTAACTAGCTCACTATGCTATCGTTTGTTTATAAAGTATTATCCCGGTGTTCCAGGCTGACCTGTGCGCGGTGTGAGAGCCGTTACCTGGGTTTGAAGTCTCCATTAGTGAATTAATTACCTCACAACTACACACTGCTCACTATAACACATTATAACACACACATAGCGGCTAAATACTCAATGTCACCCTGCTAGCAAGCGCTAATCCCACCTCCTGCGTTTTGATTGGTCAGGACGTTGAACTTACAGCCCGTTCTCTGATTGGACAGTGCAGCATCACTTTCATACACGTCACTAAGAAACGTTTTTTAACTGCAAGACATCAGAAAGGAGATCAGTTGTTTTTTCATTCTGATGATTCAAAGAATTATTTCAGACATAATAATAAAACTCTTTCTTTTACTGAATGTTCATGTTATTGTTCATTTAATACTACTACAACTGCTAATAATAATAATAATAATCATAAAACTAACAACAACAACAACAACAGGGGCAGTGGTGGCCTGGTGGTAGGTGCTGGATCACTGATCTCAAGGTCGGGGGTTCGAGCCCCACTATAGGTTGTCACTGCTGTCCCCCAGTGCGGCTAACTGGATTATCAATGTCGGCCGTGTCTCTCTCTGTCTGTGGTGAGAGGAATGTAAAAGAACCATCAAGAGTAGCTGCATATCCGTCAGCAAATTTCTGCCCTGCGATGGCCTGGCGAGCTGTCCAGGGTGTACTCTGCCCTCGCCCGGAGTCGGACTCAGAAAATGACATGACATGACAACAACAACAACAATAATAATCGCAATACTAATAACAACAATGACAATAATAATAATTTAAAAAATAATAATAATCATAATACTAATAACAACAACAATAATAATAATAATAACAACAACAACCATAATAATAATTAAAAAAATAATAATAATCATAATACTAATAACAACAACAATAATAATAATAATAACAATAACAATAATAATAATTTTAAAAATAATAATAATCATAATACTAATAACAACAATAATAATAATAATAACAACAACAATAATAAAATAATAATAATAATCATAATACTAATAACAAAAACAATAATGATCATAATAATAACAACAATAACAACAACAACAACAACAATAATAATAATAAAAATAATCATAATTAGTAGTAGCATTTGTATTAGTATGCTATTAAATCTGAGAGGATAAATTTAATTCATTGTATTAATTAGTTATTATAATTTTCTGATAAATTGTATAGAAAATCATTTTGACATAAAACACACTGCTATCTCTGCATTATATCTTTTACATTTTTAGTATTAATAATCAGCGCAATGGCTGGTTGTTTGTCTGCTTATAAGTTTCCTCCGTCCTGCTTCTTATTACTTAATTTAATGTAATAATCTATATTTTAAATGAAACAATAAATGTATTGTTCTATAAAATGCAGTGAATACCTGATACTAACTTTATTATATTTATTATTGTACAGTATTGTGTATTAGGTTCCTTAAAATTCCAGTTGTTTTTAGAAATGTTTAATTTATTCTGCATTATTAAGTCAAAACAAAAACATTTTATTATTTATACCCGATGGTAGGGTGCTGGATTACTGATCCCAAGGTCGGGGGTTCAAGCCCCACTATCAGCAGGTTGTCACTACTGTCCCCCCAGTGCAGATAACTGGGTTATCAAAGGCCGGCCGTGTCTCTTACCATCTGTGGTGAGAGGAACGTAAAAGATCCACTGTCCAGGGTGTATTCTGCCATCGCCCAGAGTCGGCTGAGATGGGCACCAGCCTCCCCATGACCCTAATTAGGATTAAGCGCTTCAGAAAATTAATGAATGACTTTTCCACACTACTTTTCAACAAAATATTTGAACAGAAAAACGTGGGTTTAAAGCAGACTCTCAATCTCCAAGGTTATATGAGAAATATAACAATAACATCCGAATGAAACTGCACACAGTGGAACAGATACTGCAAAGTGTTAAATACTTCAAAGTACTCTACCACTCTACCACCTACTTCTCTTTATATCATTTAATTATTATTTAAAGTGTGTTTGCTTTACAGAATTTCTCCACGTGTGTGAGACTTGTGCAGTGAGTGTACACACTACTATTGTACACACTTCGTATGGAGATGTACAGGTGCTGAACTCACACCTGCTTGATGTAAAGTGTTTGTATTGTAAAGGTGCACTGTGTAGTATATGGAATACAGTATTCATATGTATGGGTTCATTCGTGTATAATTAATTCTAACTACAATTTGTTCTGTTTTTTAAGGCTTGGAATCAGCCCTTTATATCTGAATAGTGGGCGGGGCCTTATCCACAGTGTTTCTCTCTCTCTCTCTCTCTCTCTCTCTCTCTCACACACACACACACACACACATTTCTTTCTGCACCTGCTGTATCAAAATTCGAGACGGTGTAAGACAGCTGTGACCACATCTGTACACCTCTGTATCTATACCTGACCACAGAGTGAAGAACTTTGTGCCACACGCATGAGACCGCAGTGGAGAGCGCCAGGAGACGGAGAACTTGCCCTGAACGGCTGCAGTGTGAGCATGAGGCACCACCACAAGAGGATTCTTTCCTCTCCTCTAAACATCCCTTACACCCTCTCAGTTATACACTTAAAGGGACAAACTGTATTTTTCCTTCCTGTTGAAACGGTGCCTTCATGTGCACGCATGTTTAGTGTGTGTTCTGAACCTGTTTCACACACACTCTGAAATACTGATCATTAAAATATAATAGCATTAAATCCACATGTCCGACATATTACATATCAACATACTTTAGACTTTTGCACTTGACTGTGCTGTAAGCATCACACATACATTCCACTAACAGACGACAGAATGAAATAAAGAGTGTGTTTGACTGGGGAATAATCTCACACATCACACACTGGGTCAGAGGAGCTTCAGACACATGAAGCAGCCGCATCCTGACCCTCACAACACAGCCACTGATTACAGAGCAGACTTGAACCTGAACGTGTCAGTAATGATGCATTAACGTGCACAGAGTCAGAGTGTGAAGCGTTTACACCAACATGGTGCAGAACAGAAGGGTTCATCAGAACAAGGTCAGTCTCCACTCTCGGACTCCACCAAGAGTCAAGTCCCTCTCTGCAGGCGTGTCACTCACACACACACGCACACACACACACGCAGCTCAGGGCTGATTTTGTCCCAGAAGGAGGTCATGTCGCAAAGGAAAATCTAATAACATCACATCGCCGTGTCACTGAGGGCTGCCAGCTCCTGGGCCGTGGCTCCAAAATCCAATATCCCCCATCAGCAGGCCTGGCAGAGGGAAGGTTAGCAAAGTTAAACCCTTTTAGGACACGGCTCGGTGCTCAGGGCCACCACGGACGCTCCAAATGTCCAAAAGGTGTCCAAATGTCCAGGATGCATGCCGCCAAATGCTAAAGAGACAGTCGCGCACTGGGTTTGGTCCACTTCCCGTCCTGCTCCATCCACATGCAGAGGAAGCACAGATGGTCAGGCTACTGCCATTAAACCCCACATCACCTTTACTGGAGTGAACAATCGCTCACTCACTCACGCATACATACATTCACTCACTCACTCTCATTTATTCATTTATTCACCAGGATAAACCTGTACGGTAGAACTTAGAATGTTGCAGAGATGTTTCAAATTTCACACCCTGATTGACTGAGTCTCTCATTAAACACCCCTACTAAAATAAAATCATTGTACACTCACAGAAAATGACATGGTATTAATGGATTTATGTCCTAGTCCTGATCTGTAGTTGCCTGTTCATCAGGAGCCAATCAGGAGCCTGTTCAGTAAAAGACTGCTCCTTCCCAAGTGCAGGAACAACAGGCTTAAAAACTCCTTTGTCCATCATGCCATCAAACTCTACAACTCCTCACTTGGGGAGAGGAGGACACAGAGTACAGAGAGCAGTAGAGAAGGGGGGGGTATCCATTTACATTCACATTTACTTGTGCAACACACGCACACACAGAAATGGACACTTTTCCTTTGGTGTAATAACCTCATTCTCATCTATAGTGCAATTTTTTTTTTAATTATATTCTATACAAAGCCATATTCAGCTCTTTATATTTACTTTTATTACTTATTTTTTTATTCTTTTATATATTAGATAAGTGTTTATTGTTTATTCTTTATCTGTGTGCTGCTTTTTTCTATCTATGTGCTGCTTTTCTTATGTGCTGCTGGAAATTTAAATTTCCCTGAGGGAGCCACCCCAAAGGGATCAATAAACTTAAGTCTAAGTCTAAGTAAGCACCGGCCTAATGAGCCACTAGGCTTGGGTGTAAAAGCAGACTTACCTGATCTGTACAGGAAACAGAGTATAATAGAGATAATAAATTGAATCTTTAAATATTCACACATCACGCAATTACACAAACAAAAAAAAGCAACACATTTACACACCTGACAAGGTCAGTTTTTCTGTTATGATGAGGTAAGTTGGGGGGTGGGGGTTGGAAGGAAGAGAGAGGGGGTAGAAAGTGTGACAAAAAGACAGGGAGAGTGGGTGAGGGGGTGTCTGGGTGTTCTACTGTCTGATACCACATAAAGAATATCAACATAAACACATGATTAAAACAATGAGCAATCCAAGTACAAGTAAACCAATAACTTATCATAAACAATTGTGTTTGTGTATTTGTGTGTATGTATGTATGTGTGTGTATGCATGTATGTATGTGTATGTATGCATGTATGTGTGTATGTGTGTGTGTATGTGTGTGTATGTATGCATGTATATGTGTGTATGTATGTATGTGTGTGTGTATGTATGTGTGTGTGTGTATGTGTGTGTATGTATGTGTGTATGTATGTATGCATGTATATGTGGGTATGTATGTGTGTGTATGTATGCATGTATATGTGTGTGTGTGTATGTATGTATGTGTGTATGTATGTGTGTGTATGTATGCATGTAGGTGTGTGTGTATGTATGCATGTATGTATGTGTGTGTATGTATGCAT
>JAOUQZ010000025.1:16776348-16788183 GCA_028564935.1 Neosilurus hyrtlii
GACACCGGGGTACACCCTGCACAGCTCTCCACGCCATCTCAGGGCAAGGGCGGGGTACACCCTGCACAGCTCACCAGGCCATCTCAGGGCGACTCTGAGCGAGGGCGGGGTACACCCTCCACAGCACACCACGCCATCTCACGGCGACACCGGGGTACACCCTGCACAGCTCACCGGGCCATCTCAGGGCGACTGTGGGCGAGGGCGGGGTACACCTTGCACAGCTCACCACGCCATCTCAGGGCAGAAACACGCTGACGCTATCAGTTCATAAATGCATGTTCCAAACTTAATGATGAAGTAACAAAGAAGCCAAAAATACATTTACTTATTTATTTAAAATAAATCATAATTTTAAAAAAATATATGTTCTGTGAATCAACAATGTGTTTAAAAGCATTATTTGCTTTTATACTGAACTCGTAGAAGGAGTTATAATAAAACAGCCAATAAGAAAAGGAGCCGGTGATCCTAAAGCTTCCTGATTGGCAGGTTCTTCCTCACTGGCAGCTCAAAGTTCTTTAAAAGGAAATGGTTCCTGAAGGCGCTCAGAGCCGCTGTGGTTCCGGTAGTTAGCTGCTGAGATGTGAGTGGACAGTGATGATGAGTTGGAGGTGACAGACAGGAAGTGAGGTGTTACAGAAGAAGCTTTGTGATGATGCGGTGCTCCGCGTGAGCTCCTCAGTGCGCGTGAACGCCGTGCGCGCGCTCTACCTGCGGCTCAGGTAAAGTCAGGGGGGCAGAGCCGGAAAGCAGCCGCTTCAACCCGCGTCCGAGAACAGGAGGAGTGTGTGTGTGTGTGTAGTGTGTGTGTGTAGCGTGTGAAGTGTGTGTCCGCGGCTTTACGGAGCTTTAATGGTAACAAACAGAGGAAGTAAATAAAGGAAAGAAAAATAATCTCCTCAGTGACAAAAACACACTTCCGCCATCGGAACCACCGCGAACAACAACAACAACAACAACAACAACAGTCGAGTCTATGAGGTGAGACACACACACACACACACACACACACACACACAGAGAGAGAGAGAGAGAGAGTCGTTTTAAGGAACAGATTAAAGTTTGTGGAGAAATGCGCGAGCTGAGGGAGGAAACCTGAGAAAACAGTAAACATGTTCCTGTAATCACTTCTACTCTCTGTTCTATTACACTTTCATCTCTTCGGAGTGTGTGTGTGTGTGTGTGTGTGTGTGTGTGTGTGTGTGTTTGGGGGGGGGTTTGGATATAAACAGGTTGTAAAATGTTGGAGGGGTGGAACCCTCACTGAGTTCTCCTGAACATGACCAGTGAAGTCTGAGCATGCACCCGAACACACACACACACACACACACACACACACTAACCTGAACACTCACCTGAACACTCACCTGGAGCGGCGTGTACCTGAGGGAAGGAAAGTGCACATGACCCTTTATTTCCTGCGAGAGTATAAATTTGATCTGTATTCTGTCTGAAGGAGAATCATTCAAGTAACACAAGAACAAACCACTTAAAGTCAGAATGTGTGCAGATTCTGTAGCAGATCACACACACACACACACACACACACACACACACATACACACACATGCGCGTGCACATGCATCACACACAAACATGCACCTCACATGCGCTCGCACACACACACACACACACACACACACACACACACACACACAGTAAACTCTGCTGCTCTGTCCACACTCTTACACAGCACTGACCCTGGAGACTCTTCCTCATGTGAAATCAACACCTTACCGAGTTCACTATGACATCTACAGAGACCCGACACAACCAAACAGACACCCAAAATTTCACAATTCATTTCTGCTGGTCAAAGAAGAGGCCTGTGTCTTGCTGCTCGGCCACGACAAGCCTCTCAGATGAAGATCTGAAAATCGGACAGTTCTTGAGCTCCTGGAGGGCGGGGCACGCGTGCATAACTAGCACATGTTTGTGCAACTTTATACAGCAGTCTGACAGATATGTGTTCATGAAATTGTCCGATTTTCAGCGAGGTGGAATTGTGGGTCAGTCAGAGGGCGGCATCAGCTAGCAACAAATGGCAGACAATTTGAATATTCCTCTGTTAACGATTAAAAGTTCAACAGTGAAGGTAAGACCACCACGGATCCACGACCCGGTCGACCTGGACCATCAGAAGGATGCTTTCACTCCGTGAAGAGAGCCGTGGACAAAAATCCGCTTTCCGAGGCAGCAGACATTGCAGGAGACATCCAAACCGGCTCAAACTGTTATGCGCTGTCTTCATTAAATGGGCTTTTATGGCCAAGCAGCAAGACACAAACCTCTTCTTCCACCAGCAAATATTCATTCTGAAGTCTGAGGTGTCTATTTACTTGTGTCCGGTCTCTGTACAGATGTGGAGTTTAATGTGTGAATGTGGAGCGTGTGATGTTCACTTCCCTGTGAATGAGCTTCAAACGTCCAAAACCCTGCATTGATAAAAACGATAACGTTACTGTACTGCTTTGCTTGCATGGAAAACCATTAAAACCAGCAAAACCATTAACTCATAATGTATAAATTACCTAAGAAGCCACCAAATGGAATTAAACAATTGTTTTGAATCAGAGATTTCATTCAGGTTAAGAGTTGATATCTGAAGATGTGTATCAGTACCTTCTACACCACAGACCTACTGAAAGTGCTTCAGAGTTCTGCCGTCTGTAACTCTTCGATAAAAGGTGTGTAATATTTAACACAGAGTTTGTACTGAAGGTTATATGGTCGGAGGTGATCCTTTAGTTTTAGTGTTTGGTGAATGAAAGCATCATAGCGTGGCGTTTGTCGGTTTAGGAAAAAACTTCATATCAGCGTCTGGGTTTAAATGTCTGTGATGATCTCTTAAACGATGTTTGTTACCGAATTCTTGTAGAATAAAATACAATTTTGAGAAGGTGTCAACTCTTCGCTTCTCTCTGACCCGAGGGAACATCAACACCACGACACACACCTGGTTTTCATGTGACAGTCTGTCCCTGAATCGGCCGGGTCGATGCGGGAATTCTGAAACTTTTTTACTGTTAACACTTTTTAACCACAAAGAGAAAAGGCGTAAGGAAGAGAAACATCTCAACATCAGATCAGTTGAATTTGTACAGCGCGGTTTGTAAGTGAGGTTCTCTCGGAGCCGCTCTATCCCATGTGACGGTGATGAACGAGTCTGAGGTGACGGTGATGGAAAGACTGTGAGACGATTTGAGAGGAAGCGGGGAGGTGTTTGGGGTGCTGTGTGGTGTGTGCTGTGCCTTGCAGTGATAAACATGGTTCGGTGATGGTGTCGAATGTGCCACATGCTGGTCAAATGAATCACAATGTTCTGTTTTTATCAAAATAATTCAGTGAATCATAAACATCCCACAAAGAATTGATTACATCAGAGAAACGTGTGTGTGTGTGTGTGTGTGTGTGTAGGGAGTGTTCATTTCTTCCTGGCATGAAAAGCTGCAGTACATGTCCTAAAGCGTTGATTATAGAAAATTCCTCAGCAGCCATAAATCAGAGACTGGACCTGCAAGTTGAGCTGCATGGGATACACACACTCACTGTCTTTCCCTCTCGCTCGCTCTCTCTCTCTCTCCCACACACACACACACTCACTGTCTTTCTCTCTCGCTCGCGCTCTCTCTCCCACACACACACACATACACACACTCACTGTCTTTCCCTCTTGCTCGCTCTCTCTCTCCCACACATACGCGTATACACGGTCTCTCTCTCTCTCTCTCTCACACACACACACACATTCTCTGTCTCTCTCTCTCTCACACACACTCATTCTCTCTGTCTTTCTCTCCCACACACACATACACGTATACACAGTCTCTCTCTCTCTCTCTCTCTCTCTCTCTCTCACACACACACACCCCATTTGTAATGCAGAGAAAGTACCAACAATTCTATTTCTTCTGAACTCTAAAGAAATGTAAAAACCTGATGAGGTGATGATAATTAAATGTGTGGTGGATTGTGGGAAGGAACGAGATTCTCCACGATGTCCACCGAAGTCTCTCACTGATTACTTCAGCTAGTTCTGATCCAGTGATCGGATTGGATGAGTAGGTTTGTGGTAGTGACAGAACTGAAAGTCAGTATAAACGTGTTTGACTGTTTCTGCTGTGTTCACTGGGATACCAGCTATGGATCGTACCTGCACTGGCTCTGGGCCCCCGGGGTGAGAGAGAGAGAATGTTCAAATCTCTGAATGGATGAAGTCAAGCATTTTTTCTCCTTTTCTTTCTTTCAGTTTTTATTTATTTTAAGAATAGCACTGAAGCTACAGAAAGTAGACCACACACACACACAAAATGCTTACCAAAGAACACTGGTGATGATGCTGATGATTATAAACTCTGTTCTGTTGTTCTCACGCGATCCTCGGCTCCAGCGTGTCACCGGGCGGCGGTGGATTAGTGGTTAAGGTGATGGGTTACTGATCCGAAGGTCAGTGGTTCAATCCCCACTGTTGGGCTCTTCAGCAAGGCCCTTAATTGCTCAGTTGTATAAAAAAAATCATAATTGTAAGTCACTCTGGATAAGAGATTCTGCCAAACGCTGTAAATGTCTCTAACACCATGTTTCTTGTGTAACGTTCATGTCTTCAGTCTGTCTCTGCACAGCTAACATGGTGTGTGCTGTATTTACGTGGGTTTTTACTCTGATTTCCTCCCACAGTTCCACCACATGCGCACTAGGCTAATTAGCTGTTCCAAATTGCCCCTAGGTGTGGATGTGTGTGTGACTGTTGGTGTTGGCTTTGCAATGGTCTGGGGAGTTGTTCATGGTGTACCCCGCCTCACCCAGAGTCGGCTGAGATGGGCTCCACTCTCCCCGCGACCCTAATAGGATTAATTGTCTCAAATGAATGTTCTTTGGTTTCTTGTAAGGTCCTGACTGAAGTGTGCAATGCCTGGACACAGCACTGGGACAAAGCACAAGTCCCGCCCACACACACACGTGACAGGACACTGTAGGCTGGAGTGTTGCAGGCCGAGCCAATCCAGCTCCAGAGACAGCTCCAGCAACCAGGATTCGTGCCGAGATCATCCCACCACCAAACGGGAGTCGTATAGGAACCAACGCAACACCAATGAGGACTTCAACAAACATCACTACACTAATTTACCTCGACTCATCGACCCACAGCCACCCCAGAGTCCTCTGCGCCACACTAAAACCACCATGAGCTCCAACCGCGAGAATCTCAAACCGAATCACTACACTGCAAATCAGCACCTGTATCGTGATTATAAGGATCCGTATCACAACCATACTTTGAGCCCGGATCATAAAGTGTTCCAGGATTCATGCCGGAATTATTACGCCAACAACCAGTACGCATTCCGAGATCAGGATTCACACCGCGATCGTTGTGCTGATCCGCCGCGCGCCATTGTCATCGACACCCAGCCATCCCATAGTGCTTCTCGGAGCTGCACTAACGGACTGATCCCAAGCGCTCAGTGCGGCTCGTGTTCCTGGTCGGACTGCCGAGCTCTGATCTGCTGCATCCTCTCCTGCGGCTTTTATAGTCGCCAGCAGCCCTGTGTTCCCTCTAACGAGAGTTCCACTGATCCACCGCCCAAATCCGAATCTGAACCACGCCGGCCTGAACCCAAAGCCGAACCCAAAACCACTCACCTGCCCAGTTCTGGAAGTTTCCGTTATGGAGATGTCTATCTTGCGGGAAAGAAGGTGGTTTACTCACCGAATTCAGATGCTTCGTCTCGACGCGGCAGATCCGCGGCAAAGGGTGATAGCCAAAGACCCATTAGCAACACTAGCATTTACTCCAGGGAGGATCTGGACGTGGACGACGTAGAGGACGGAGGAACCGATATCGACTCGTTGATCACCAAGAAGCTCCTAGAACTTTATAAACTGCACCAGATCGAGCAGCTGGCCAAGTGCACCTCAGATCTGTCATTCTCACGCAAGACGAACGAAATCAGTGACCTGATCAACAGCATTGCGCAGGACTACAACCTGGAGGAGCAGGAGGCTGAGTGCCGTCTCGTTCACGGTGTCATACGCATCAGTACGCGCAAGTACAAGTCTCAGACATCTAAAGGATATAAAAGCAAAAACTGCAAACCCCAGGATGCACTGCTGCAGCCGAACGGGAGGAGGGACGGGACACTGCCGGATAGCGGCAATGAAACCATGACCTTTACCTTCAGCAACGGTGAGTGTCAAAATAATGCATCACATTTTAGCTCCTTTATATCAGGCTGAGGTTGGTCACGCCACCATGATGTCATGAAGTTCTAGTCATATGACCCTAGTCATCGCACGAGGTCACTGAAACTGAATGATATCAGATTTAATTTAGGGGATGAAATGTCATGTGAGGTCAGTTCCAACACCGTGGAGTCACATACCACCTTGCACACATCAGAAACTTTTCCTTGTGACACCTGTTTATGACCTTTGACCCTGTGTGTGTCTCTCCTAAGAAGAACCAGAGATGCTGGTGTCTGATCTGACGCCGTCTGATGAGCTGGCGAGGAAGATGAGAGGACGCAGCGTGCGAAGTGGTGAGACACGAGACGCACTTTACATTCACCTTCCGTCCAAAATGTTCACAAAAGTTCAGACGGAGTCTGTGGATCAGGTTCCACAGTTTCCAGGTTCTGCGTGAGTTCCTCTGCAGTGAGATGATGAAGCGTGTGCGCTCTCAGGAAGGGAACTGAAGGTGTCTGTGGTGCGGTACTCTGAGCCCCACACTGTTGTGTCTGTAGGATGGAATACATTTGGAACCCTTCTCTCAAAAGTGTTCATTACAGCCCTGTAGCCCTCTACATTATCAGAATGTTCACCTGTCCAGGTAGTATAGGTAAGGGTACCACCCAGGGACCAGGAAAGGTCAGTACAGTAGCCTGTTCCCGTGAGAGTCTATGCAGTAATGTGTACGGTGTGAGGACAGTCTTGTCTTTCTCTCGTGGCCTGCAGCGGTTTCTCTTCTTCTGTAGAATAAAAAAAGAGACTCGGGACACGAATCTTCTGCAGGTTTTTGTCTTCTTGAGGCATGTTCTCGCTTTTCAGCCCTTAGGAATGCGGCTCTCAGCAGTTTGTCCCCCACATGGCCACCACGTCGGCCCGCTGCTGCCGCTGGGTTGTGGGGATGCTCTCAGGTTCCATCTGGATTGAGTTCTGGAATGTTTTGAGTCATGCAGCGAGGTGTGAAAACGGCAGGTGTAGTTTTACACCATCACTGAAAGGCAGCTCGCTCTGTTTGTGTGGACACTGAACCTTTTAAAGAGGGAGGTGTGTGTGGGTGCTTGCGTGGATGTGAGTGTGTGTGGAAGAGTGTGCATATGTGTGTGAGGGTGTACGGGTGTGTGTGTGTGTGTGTGTGTGTGTGTGCGCAACGACGTGTTTAAATATGAAACTTCTTACAGTTATCGTGATTATTATTATTATTATTCATTTACTTACAATACGACATGTTTTTACTGAAGGATTTTATTACTCTGAGTTTTGATCATGTGTAGCTGTGACTCATGGTACTTTTCACTCCCGATCCCTCTGCTCTGACTCCGCCCCAAAGGCACTACAGTAAGATGTTTTAGTGGAATAGTTTTACATCTAAAATAAAGGACACCGCACTTGAAAGTTCATGTAAGAAACCCCTCCATCCTAAAATCTATCTGTGTGCAAAATCTTAGACCGATAGCTGTAATTTCAAATATTTTATGGGTTGATATTTTAAAAGTGAATCTCAGAACGATGACATCATCAAGGCCCAAGTTCACATGGAGGTGTTTGGCTTGAAACATTATTTCTTTCAGTATTTCAGGAGTTTGTGCTTAAACATATGAATCCTGGTGTAGATACAGTTTCTTACTGCACAGGTGATGATTTTAATCTAAACCTTTTAACACCTCCAACACCAATCTGTCAATAAATGGATCCAAATCCTGTACTTGTACATGTTAACTTGGGCCTCGATGACATCATCATTCTGAGACTCGGTTTTCATTTTCGGATTGACAGAAAGAAATCGATCTTGATATTCGGATAAGATTAATTTAAGTGCAGTCTTCTCCTTCAAAGAAAGTGAGTGTGAATTATCCCGAGTGGATAATGCTTGAATCAAAACGACGGGACACTGTTTTGTCACGGTCACTTGAAGCAGGTGGTGTCATCACTAACACGCTTCACCAAGAAATATTTCGGTTTTAGTTTGTTTTTCTTGTGTTTCTGTGTAGTATGGACTAAAACTCTGAGTTTAAAGCATGTTCGTTTCACCGCACTCACCTGACCTGCCTCTGTAACGGAAACTATTTAAAAAAAAAACTATTAAAATCTTAGTTTAGGTTGTGTTTCATGTTCCTGTGTAGTATATACTAAAACATTGATTCACCTCAGGCTTGGTGGATGTTGCTGACTCTGTGTTCCGTCTCTGAGACTGTTAAGCGTCATCGTCTGAACCTGAGATGAATAACTGTTTTTATTACACAGGAACATAAAAAGTAAACGAAAACAAGATTTTAATCGGTTCTTTTTTACATCTAACCCTAGTCGGCTGAATCTCCCATTCGTTTAAGGATTATTCAGCGCAACAACATTGAAGACAACTTTATCATCCTGCTCGAAGGAACAGGCCGCAGACTCCCGTTTAAATTTTATTGTATTTACCAACAAACTAAAACCAGATTTTTGTCATATCTTTTGATTTTAAATGAAAAACACGAGTGTCCGTCATTTTGACTCGGAATAACATGCGGACCAGTCAGACTGTGTAGTGAATCCACTGATTATTGCGTGTGACCTCAGTTGCAGGTTTAAGGGGTTTGTGTTCTGAGTGGTGTTTTTGTTTTGACAGCGTATTCCTCAGGAATGGTTACAGACTTGTCTGCAGAACCGCTGCTGTGCTGACGGAGGCTCACAGACGGATTACAGACGACAGCCTTTTTCGTCAAATTACTGATTACAAACCAGACATCTGGATTAAGAGACTCGTTTGGAGAAGTCACTGCCATATTAAACACCACACAGAGGTATTACAGGGATGCACAGCTGGATTAAAGTCTCAGCCATGATTTCTAGATGTGTTCTGGATTAGAGACCACACGTCTGTTATAAATCACACGGCTGGGTCAAATACCTCACGCAAATACCTGAGCAGATCGGAGGGGACCAGAGGGAACTGCAGATTAGACCACACATCTGGATGAAATATCAGACGGTAGGTTTAGAGAACACAAGGCTGAATCTTCAGATCTAATCAGACCTCTGGATAAGAGATTAGACCCCACACGTCTGGATTAAAGGTCTTGTGACGGGAATTACAGATGTGCCAGACGGATCACCGACGTGCCGTGTCTGGATGTTTTTCTTCTCGGCTCTACGGTTGGTAGTTGTGTGATTTATCAGATGGAGGATGTGCGTGGGTGTGTTGGGATTAAATCACACACTGTACCGGTGATTATCCTGTAAAAAGTCTGATGTGTTGAGTCACAGAGCCGGAACCTGAGGAACCTGTGCTGCCGCTGCTCACCGACCACAAGCCACAAGCTGACTTTTTTTTCCTCTCTGTGTCTCGTGTCCTCAATTACTGAGACTCATTTTACTGCAGCTTGTCTTTTTTTTTTTTTTTTTTTTTAAATGAGCCTCATCTCTCAGGTTCTCTGACCTCCGGTGACCTTGTGGTGCTCGCTCACTCTTAAAGCACTTTGTGGTTGAGTGTTTTTTGTTTTTTATATATATTATAAAGGTACAGTTGATATGTTTCCTGCTTCTTGTTTACATGTGTTTGGTGCACGAACCATCACAGACTCTGAAAGAACGTGTATTACATCATCAAAAAAAGTTTAAGCTTTATTCTTTAAAATCTGCACTTTAGTAGACAATCTTCTCTTCTTTCCTTTCTACATACTTCTGAATATTCACAGCCTCCTCCCCCGTGTGTGTGTGTGTGTGTGTGTGTGTGTGTGTGTGTGTGTGTGTGTGTGGTAAACTGTGAACTTGTTTGTCTGGTTTGACAGAGCAGGAACCAAATAAAAGGAATTAAAGGAAATGAAATCCAAGTGTGTTTCTGTGGGGTGTGTTATGATTTTACACAGTTTACATTCTCATTTACAGATTTCATATTTTTATAATAAAGTGGAAATAGTTGAAATGGTGAAGTTCTGTTGTGTGTGTGTGTGTGTGTGTGTGTGTGTGTGTGTGTGTGTACACTTTTCAACAGAAATTTCGCAATCCCTGCTTTGCTATGAGTAAGAGCGTTACTGGGTTTAAGGGCGGGGCTTCTCATTCAGGGGGCGTGGTTTTAAAATTATAGCTTCTCTGATACCATTGAGTGAATCACAATTGTTAAGAGCATAAAAAAATTCTTATTACATTTTTGTACACTAATATACATTACACATCCTAACTGTATGGATGAAATAAATGTAAATAAATAAAACTGTTTATGTTAAACTGTTAGAAAAGCCAGAACACAAGAACAGGTTCAGAACTTCTACCACTGAGATGTTCTGATGATCATCATGCACTAAAGTTCTCCCTGAACTCTAGAACCACTTGGTACAGATAAGTGTGTTGTCTTCACTCTGTAAAAACTACATGGGGTTTAAATCTGAGGTTCCCCTGGAAAACCCCCGTCCTGCTGTCACCCCCACCTCGAGTCATGGTTCAAGGAAGGGGGTTCTTCAGGACCGGGGTTAGGAACCTCAGATTTACATAAAGTCAAATTTATATAAATGATTTCATTAGTATTTAAACTAAACTAATCATAAGTGTAGGTGTGCATGTGGGCGGGGCTCCTTGAGGTATTCTTCATATGACCCAAAATTAAGAATAATAAGTGTTGCATTAAAACTACACAGAAATTTTAAATGTGAACTAAAAACCTGAATGATTAATAAAGATGACTATTCAGCCCACATGAGGGCGCTGTGACAACACTCTCATACACACACTCATACACACTCATACACCCACACTCTCACACACATACTTATACACACACACACACTCTCTCACACACATACTTATACACACACTCATACACTCACACACACACACTCATACACTCACACACTCTCACACACACACTCATACACACACTCATACACTCACACACTCTCTCTCACACACACTCACACTCTCACACACATACTTATACACATACACACACTCATACACACACTCACACACATACTTATACACACACTTACACACTCATACACTCACACACTCTCACACACATACTTATACACACACTCATACACTCACACACACTCATACACTCACACAATCTCACACACACTCATACACTCACACTCTCTCACACACTCTCACACACACACTTATATACACACACACACACTCATACACTCACACACACACTTATACACACACACTCACACTCTCACACACATACTTATACACACACTCATACACTCACACACACTCATACACTCACACACCCATACACTCACACTCTCTCACACACACTCATTCACACACACACACTCTCATACACTCACACGCACACTTATACACACACACACTCACTCTCTCATACTCTCTCATATTCACACTCACTCACACACACTCTCTCACACACTCATACACTCACACACACTCTCTCACTCACACTCACACTCTCTCACACACTCATACACTCACACTCACTCATACACTCACACACACACACACACACTCATACACCCACACACTCTCTCACACACACACACACACTCTCACTCACACACTCTCTCACACACACACTCATACACACACTCATACACTCACACACTCTCTCACACACACACTCTCACACACACACTCATACACTCACACACTCTCACATACACACAC
>JAOUQZ010000025.1:16802293-16818995 GCA_028564935.1 Neosilurus hyrtlii
AATAAATAAATGAATCAGATTATCAAGAGGAGCCTTATACCCATAAACCTCCCCTTGGAAAAGCAAATTTGTTCGGCCCAACACTGCAACCATTACAAATACCCACGTACTACAACAAATACAGTAATTAGACCCATGGATGTAACAGTTACAGGTCTAAACGCAGGCATATAATTTTTTTAATATAACTACAATAGCTATAACTATCTGAATATTAAAACAAAAGTACATGTATTATATACACATTATGTGTAATTAAGTGTAAAAATATTACATGCAGTAATTTCTAGATTAGATACTGCAAGTTTATGAATATACAGTAATTACGTCCTTTCATATTAAATTACATTAGTAAATTATCTGTAGACCTATTTTATAGAAAATTGTGTAAATTTATATTCCATATTTCCAAATTTCTTTGTAGGCTTACTATATAGGTAGGAATTATGTTACATTATCTTAAAAACAGTAATTACTTGGTCAATATCTATAGACTTTCTTAGCAACAGACCTCAGAACATCAGGATAGGAGACCACATCATCTCCACTCTCATCCTGAACACCGTTACACCACAGGGGTGTGTCCTCAGCCCCCTCCTTTTAACAAATGACTGTTTCCCCATTCACACCAGCAACACCATTGTCAAATTCGTCGACGACACCACCGTCATAGGTCTGATAACAGATAACGACAAGTCAGCCTGCAGGAAGGAGGTCCTGCATCTGTGGCGATGATGTGACAATAACCAGGACCGTAACACATCCAAGACAACTGAGATCTAAACAAACTAGGCACTCTGCCCTCTATATAAACGGAGAGGAGGTAGAGAGGATGGAGTGCTTCAAGTTTCTTGGAGTCCGCATCTCTGCTGATTTCACCTAGACTACAAACATCTCTCACCTGGTGGGGAAGCAACAACAAAAGGATGTACTTCCTCAGAAAGCTCCGACAAGCCTGCCTACCCCGACCCCTACTGACAAACTTTTACTGCTCCACCATCGAGAGCCTCCTGACCTACTGCTGTACAGTGAGGTTCAACAGCTGTGCTGCAGAGGACAGAAGGCCCTGCAGCGGGTGGCGAGGACGGCAGAGCAGGTAATTAGAGTTACACCACCCTCCTCAGTGACATTTATCTTCACAGGAGCCAGCGGAATTATCAGGGACCAAACACACCAAGGATATCCACATTTCTCCGGAAAAAAGGTACAGGACACTACAAAAAAATTATTAAAATAAAACAAACAAATAAATAATTAGAAAACTTTTTTTTGAACAGACTCAAGAGCAGCTTTTACCCACAAGCTGGTAAACGTGCAACCCCACCACCACCATCACTCAGATTCATCTTCCGGGCCACTGCAATATTACTCCAAGTGCGATACTCATGTTTCAGGCAGGTCTAGAACATCATACATTTTAGCATCATGTACTTTATGATTAAAAAGCTCTACCTGTGTAAACCATGCACCCTTCTGTGTGTGTGTATAAATATGTGGATAGATGCATGTTTACATATACAGGATCAGTACGTGTACATGTATATAGGAATATGCACATATATAGTTTAGTGTTATTACCTTATTTGTGTTTTTGTCAACTGTTGGATGAACAATGAAAATCAGTTTAGCAGCAAATATCTATTCACACTCTCACATTCACAAAATTGCTTTCTCTGACCGTCCCTCACACACAACCTCTCATACACACACCATCTTTCTAACTCTCTCACACACCAAATCTCTCACGCACACCTCCTCTTCACTCCTGTATTTGCATACTTTTAGCTGATTGGATGTTTACAGTAGACTCAGATTTAACATTTAAAAACATTGAATAACGGTGAGAGATCAACACCTGCACAGACTTCCATGTACACAAACCACTTCCTCCTGTCGTCCCTCTCACAGGGACTTGACAGTGTGTATCAGTAATACAAAGGAAACAAAACAAACATGTTTCAAACTTTATTTAAACCAATTCACATTCCCAAAGCTCAGCTACTGAGTGTGACTGACTCACACGCGCGCGAGCACGCACGCACACACACACACTCAGAGAAGAATTAAAAACAAAAAGGAATGATCAGTTTTGTAAGTTTTTCTGTTTTTGTTTTTTTTTTTAAAGATATTTTACTCTAGTCGAGGTCTGGGTAAGACCCGGCACGCAGCGTTTTCTCAAATTTATTTCACCCCCCATTTTTTCAGTATTTTGTGTTTTTTCTATGTTTAATTCGGTATTTATTTGTTTCTGTGTCCCGGACTTGGTGAAGCAGCGAGTGCACGGGATAACTCTGAAAAAACAAAAGGCAAAAGATACAGCAGTTACTCTACACCACTTATTTACTCTATATGTGTGAGAGAGAGAGAGAGAGAGAGAGAGAGCACCGATTACACACCTGGTTGGGATTAAAGCTTCTTGTGTGAGCTTAAACAGCAGGAACCGCAGCGCTGCTTACGGATTTCTGAGCGTTCTCCTTCGCCTGGTGGGCCTGCAACACTGCCACTGCCTCATCCACCTACACATAAACATACACACACGTTGCTCAGGAATCGTGGACTCACTTCAACAGGTGGGTCATGTAACTCAGATACAGAAATAAGAGTGCAGGGGCGTGCCCTCGAAAAAGGAATGTTTATTCCTACAGATGCTTGATGGGTAAGAGCAATAGTATGGATGAGAGTGTGAGGTTGTGCTTGAGTAAGAAAGAGTGAGTGTGTGTTTATATACCTTGGATCGCAGTGACTCAGGAGACTCGAGCATGTGCAGTAACTCGGAGTTATCGATCTCCAGCAGCATGCCAGTGATTTTCCCAGCCAGACTCGGGTGCATGTTCTGGATCAACGGGAACAGACGCTCACCTACACAAGCGAGAGAGTGAGAGAGAGAGAAAGTGCAAGAGAGAGAGAGAGAGAGAGAGAGAGAGAGAGAGAAAGTGCAAAAGAGAGAGAGAGAGAGAGAGAGAGAGAGAGAGAAAGTGCAAGAGAGAGAGAGAGAGAAAGATAGAAAGAGCGAGAGAGAGTGTAAGTGTGTTACAGAGAGAGAGAAAGAGCGAGAGAGATAGAAAGAGAGAGAGAGAGTGTAAGTGTGTGTTCTCTGCACACTGTTACAGTATGAGAATGAGGGTAGTTGTGGTGTGTAACTCACCCAGCATCTGTTTCTGCTCCTGTGGGGGGGCAGCGGCCAGCATAGAGGCAGTGAGAGGTTCCTGACCCTGCACATGCACTGCAGCCTGACACACACATCAAATATTCTCAGTTTAGAGTCAACACCCCTTCGACTTCACAATAAGAGAAGCAATCATTAAAATAAAAATTTGAGTCCAACTGAACGAATTCTTTAGATTTTACACCCTAAAATGTCTCAACATTAGAAGTCAAGAAAAATGCCTTGCGGGGAGAAGTGGATCTCTGTGTTTAACGGTAACATTCTTCATCTTCCTTATTTAGTGGTCGTGATTTAGAAGCACTAAACTGTTGTCTCTATGGCAGCACCATCTTGGACATTTCGAGATGATTTTAACCAGTAGACGGTGCTCGTACTCAGACCCACAAAATTTAGATTTTTATAGAAATGGTTGTCATTATTAACAAGAACGTTGATCACGTGATCATATTTCATCACAGTTCAATCACAAGAAAAATGTAAAAGACCCCAGGAGCCCCACCTCCCTCTCACTTATATACTTATAGATCTTATCACATGGTGGTGATTTTCTTAAAATAAATTAGATTTTAGGGTTTATATTCTGAAGTGATCTGTTTATGAGGGTTAAAAAATTCTAATAATTATTGGATTTTAATTCAGTCTAATAAATTCCTTACTCGCACCCAGATGTGACTGCAGTCTATGCCCATAGTGATAAACACAGCACAGTGCACGGAAATGTGCACGCAGACACGTTTTATAACTTAGGACTGGAGTGCATTATAGTGACGTGTGTGTACCTGAGGCAGGGGTACTTGTGTCGCCAGGTGTTGTTGTGTGTTGCGTACTCCAGGTGTGTATTTGTACTGCTGCACGGCCCGCACAGGTGCTGATGCTGTAGCTGCTCCTGCACTGGCTGGGCGTGGCCCCAATGGCTGAGACGCTACACACACAGGAACACAGCAGAGAATAAAGTATAGAGTGAGTGAGAGAAAGAGAGAGAGAGAGTGAGTGCAAGTGTAGCATGTGAGACTTACCCATGCGCTGAGAGGCGATCATGCGTGGCACCTGATTGGCTGTTGGGCGGAGGGCACCGAAGGTCTGTGGGCGTGGTGCTGTGGGACGAATGGCATTTGGCATGTTCTGGAACTCTGGACAAAGGAAGTACAAAGTAAGGTCATCAAAAGACACCAGGGAAAGTGTGTAAACATACAACTGTGCCCCAAACCACATGCTGCTGCAGAGTGAAACATAAATGTGCTTTCTACAGACAGTGCACTGAGTGGAGCGGTTTGTAACACAGCCGCAGTGCGCGTGGCTCGGTAAGCAGGTGCTCAGTGGGAGTGGTGTAGGTACTCACGCTGTGGGCGGACACTCTGAGTGGCCCAGCGGGGACTCGGGCGGAGCTGTGCCAGCTGACTGCTTGGATAATAGGCTCTGTTCTGAGCCTGTCACACACACACACACACACACATATACACACACACACACACACACAGAGAGAGCGAGAGAGAGAGAGAGAGAGAGAGTACTTAACATACTTTATAAAGATATTAGTGGTAGCTGAGAATAGATAAGTCTGGAGTGCGTGTGTGTATGTGTACCTGAGGAATAGCAGCCATGAAGTACCCTGATGGAGGAGCGGGCTGGTAGGGGTTGAGGACAGGGTTTGGGACAGCGCGGACACTGGCCATCCTCTGCATGTACTGGTTAGTGAGGTGAGCCTGACGCTCCTCTTTACGCTGCGCCAAAGCTACGTACAGCGGCTTAGTGGCTACGATCCGTCCGTTCATCTCGGTCACAGCCTTTGTGGCTTCCTCCGGAGAGGAGAAACACACAAAACCGAATCCTTTTGATCGACCGCCTTCCATCATCACCTGTACAGGGCAGCAGAGACATGCATTAACTCAAAACCTTCCACCAACACCGACTTTATGCCACAGACCTCAACACTGCACCAACACAAAACACCTGACATGCCTCTAATTAACACCGTTCAGCTTCATACACATTTCAAACCACAAAATCTGGAAATAGACACAGAAAGCTGCACCAGGGGAGGGGGCACAGGCAGGGTACCTTGGCACTTGTGATGGTTCCAAAAGGTGAGAATTCTTTGCGAAGACGTTCATCATCCAGACCATCATCCAGATTCTTCACATACAAGTTCACACCCTACAGCACAGGAGAGTTTAGCTGTCTGTGTGCGTGTGAGATAGAGAGAAATAGAGAGAGATAGCGCGAGATAGCACAAAAATACCTGGTAGCGGGTCATGCGGTCTTGCTTCATCTGCTCAAACTTGCGTTTCAGTTCGGTCTGACGCTCACCTTTCTTCTGTGCTCGACCCACATACACCTGCTTTCCATTCAACTCCTTCCCATTCATCTCATCCACAGCCTACACACACACACACACACAGTAAACCCGAATCCCTGATCCGTAACTTTACGTTTATGGTATTTTTGTTGACACCCTTATTCAGAGCAACTTCAATCTGATCACATTTGTACATCTAAGCAGCTGAGGGTTAAAGCCCTTTCTTAAGAACCCAACAGTGGGAGACTGGTGGTACTAAGGCTAGAACCCCCAACCTCCTTACTTACTCTCTGTGCGTCCTCATGTCTCTCGAAGCTCACAAAGCCAAATCCTTTAGATTTTCCGCTCTCATCAGTCATGACCCGAATACTCAACGCAGGCCCTGTTTACACACACACACACACACACAGTGCTCAAGCGCTATCTGAAATGCTGCAGCACAACTGTTATATCTAGAACAACCACAGTGACCCCCTCCCCACCATATCCTCACCAAACTTGCTGAAGATGTCTTTCAGTTTCTCATCATCCATGTCCTCACCAAAGTTCTTAATATAGACGTTGGTAAACTCTTTGGCGCGAGCTCCCATCTCAGCCTCACGCTCTTTGCGCGATTTAAAGCGACCGACAAACCTGTACACACAGTAAATTACAACCTGCAGTAAATTGCTTACAAATCACTACTCACAGATTAGTGTCTCTCTCACACACAAACACACACTCGGGCAGTTAGTCATATTTCTGTCTTACACTTTGCGGTCGTTGAGCAACATGCCGTTCATTTTCTCTATCGCTCTCTCTGCAGCCTCGTGGGTCTCAAAGTGCACAAAGCCGTAACCCTTAGAGCCGTTTTCATCACACACCACCTTCAGAAGAAGCACACTGTTACACACGCACACACATCACAGAACATGCAGACACTTTTACACACACACGCAGGCTGAACCTTGCAGGACAAGATGTTCCCGAATGCTGAGAAGGTGTCGTAGAGGGCCTTGTTATCGATGGACTTGTCGAGGTTCTTGATGAAGATATTTCCGACCCCACTCTTCCTCAGCGAGGGATCTCTCTGCGACCACATGATCCGAACAGGACGTCCCTTAATCACGTCGAAGTTCATTGTGTCCAGAGCACGTTCGGCTGAAGGGAGAGAAGTCCAGTACATCTCGTTAAAATCATCACACATCAGAGCACACGTCCTGTCCGGATAGTTCTGTACCAAGTCCCACACACCTTCTCATGCACAGACCGTGCTTCAACATCCACTCAATAAATCTCTATTTAAAAACCTGTAGGCTTAACACTGAGCCCAAAGTCAGAAACTACATGTCAGGTTTTAAATAGTGTTGATAGGCCAAGCAAAATCAGAGTCATATTTAATAATTTTATATTTTTAATTGAACTCCCTGTGATGGCAGTTTACACAGTGTGATGTCAGCAAAATACAAACAAAAAAAACACCCCAAGGCAGTTTGCAGGAAAACGCCGCCATCAAGTGGACAACAGGAGAGTAACACACCCTGGAAATGTCAATGCTAAATCTGTACATAATTTTTTTTTAAATGCACAATTTATATTTTCATTCAACGTTATAAAATGGTAAGTAAATGGTTGTGTTTTTCACAGTAAAAAACAACAATCATTTCTCTATTTGGATTTTCTATTTTTTGTGTCATTTTAGGTCCAATGTGTTAATAGAGTATGTAAAAATAAAAAAGTAACTGTAAGGTCACACAGGTGAGGTTGTGCTGAAAAAAAAAAAAACAAAAAAAAAACGACACCAAATAGGGCAAGGTAAACAGTTAAAGGTGAAATATCAAGGTAAAATCAAAAGTAGTCAAAAAACAGCCAATTACAACCTTGACCCTAAAGGGTTAAGACTTTTACAGGAACATTAGATGATCCACTGGGGTCGGATGAGTTCATCAAAGAATTGCATTTGAACAATAAGTTTAAAAAAACCAACTCACTTCTGCATGTGAATCAAATTAAAACATGATATCAGTGAAACATCTGTACATCAGTCAGAAATAACTTCATTACCGCAGGATAATAAACATTAGAATATACCGCACATGAATGGCGCGATCTGATTGGTCCGCTCTTAGAATTATAAATCATTACTCTGGGTGGATAATGCTTGTTTCAAAATAAAATCCACTCAGTTTATAAAGGTGTTTGTACATTAACGCCACATGCACACCGTTACAGAGACGGTTCCTTGTGTGTCCATGTACAATGTACTGAACTCTGGATGAGTCTAATTAACTCACTTCATAGTGCTTATTAACTCAAGGTAGAGATCACCTGAACAGTCCGTGTCATGGTTGAAATGTCAATCGATAAAACATTGTTTTAAGTTGTTTCCATCTTAGATAAACCATAAAAATCTCATTTTGATGCATCTTTTCTTCTAAAGGCCCTAGTAGTACATACACCACCAGTTATCCGCCTCAGATCCAGTGTATATGAATAAAATATCCTCCTTCAGGTTTGTCAGGGAGTATAAAGTGAATCCCAGCAGTGAATAATTATTATAATTAAGTAAGAGTGCAGTGATGTGTGAATACTGATATGTAAGTGTTTAAACACTGATAAAGTTTAGAATAAACACGAGGAAGTGTCAGCAAGCTGCAAGAAATTAATCAAGTTTTAGAATTTATAAAGCTGTCATGTATAAAACCCTGCTTTACTGCAATAGCAATAATATACAGTGTGATAAATAAACAATAACGAGCGTGAATGAGAGCATTAAGAGAATTATACGGTAGAAAACAGAAGGACGGGGATCCCTCACCGTCGGCAGGCTGCTGGAAGTTGACGTAGGCGTAGCCGAGCGAGCGGCGGGTCATCATGTCCCTGCACACCCGGATGGACAGGATGGGACCTGCGGGGCTGAACTTCTCATACAGCATCGCCTCGGTGACATCAGGGTGCAGGTCTCCCACATACAGAGACGCCATGGGGTAACTGGGAGCGCTGGGGTTCATGTTTACCTACGGAGTCTCACACACTAATCAACCGGAAATACACGGAGCTAAAACACGGCTTAGGCCAAATAAGCTAGCGAACTAATTTAAACGCTCGGTAACTATGGCAACTGGTCGGACAAGTCTGTATTTAACACAAAAAAAAAACAGATTAAGATTTCACCCGGATTTATGACCGATAAACTTGAGCAGATAAAACTTTTAAGACAGAAAAACACCAACGGCCTGTTTTAAGATAGCTGTGGCTAATGCTAATCGGTTAGCACACTAAGCTAATCCCCTCAGAGCGATGCTAGTTTATGCTAACGAACCTGCTCCGTCCAGTAAAGCTGAGAATCCCGCGGCGACTTCACTGCTTCGCCAAGTCTCGGTTACAAAGACGGAAATAAATTTTTTGTAGATTTTTTGTTTTGTAATTTTTTTGTATTTTTGATTTTTTTAATAAGATGTGTGCCGAGTCTCGCTCTGGGGCACACGCGCTCACCACAGCACTAAACGGAAGAGGGACGGAACCGGAAACCGGGTCACACTTTAAAAATACCTTTTCCTCCGGAAGTGTCGGTTTGAAAATCAGAAAATACAATTTAAAATTCTCAAAATTAACATAAATAAGATTATTTCGCCTTTTAGGAAAAAAATTATATTTGTATTAACAATCAATCGAATCAATCAATAAAAGAATAAATAAATGCGCAGATAAATAAATAAATAAATAGATAGACGAGTAGGCGAATAAATAAATAAATAAATAAATAAATAAATAGCTGAATGGATGAATAGATGAATGAATAAATGAATGAATGAATAAAGAAAGGAATAAATCAATAAATAAAGGGATAAATAAATAAATAAAGAAAAGAATACATTAATAAAGGAATAAATGAATGAATGAATGAATAAAGAAAGGAATGAATGAATGAATGAATGAATGAATGAACGAATGATCGACCCACAAGCACTTCTCATCTCCTGTATTAAATATTTACAGTCACTTTCAGACAGTGGGGAATCACACGGATGATGTAATGCTCCAATTCATATGTAGAATCAATTCTGTTTCAATTAAAAAAATCATAATTCTGTTTTAATTTCATTGCCCTATTCTCTGACCTTCTATGAGAAAAGGGTGGGCAAACTTCTGCCCTGTTCTCTAATCACAGAGTTTTCCAGGTTACCGCATCACACAAGTTATTTTGTCGGTGCATCAACTCTTTATTACACAGTTACAGAGACTTTATTAAAGTTAAACCCTATGATGATGGTAAAGACTGGACATACTGCCCATTTAAGAGGGGGCTCACACTTTTAAGCTGATGATGAGGATAATGATTTTGAGGATTTTTTAAAATTTGAGGTAATGTATGATCTGTAATAATACAGAAGTATTTTGTAGATGTAGTTGCCTTCTTCCTTTTTGTTTTAAGTGTGTGTAAACTTGGGCGTAGCGCAGTGCCAGTGTTCATCACTGTCACCTCACAGAAGGTTCTAGGTTTGAATCACAGGTGTGAGTGGTTGTTTGTGTCTGTGTTAACCCTGTAATAAACTGGTGAGCTGATCAGGGTTTAACCTGCCTCTCACCTGAAGTCAGCTGGGAATGGCTCCAGTTTCCCTGTTCTTCCCATCCCCATGTGAGTTCCCTCTGGGTCCTTTGATTTCCTCCACCTTCCAAAAACATGATTTTAGGTTTAGGTGAATTGGCTATCATCATCATCAACAGCACGGTGGTGTAGTTTTTAGCACATCCGCCTCACAGCATGAAGGGCCTGGGTTTGTGTCCCGGGCTTGGCGAGGGCGTTTCTGAGTTTATATGTTCTCCCCGTGCTTGTATGGGTTTCCTACCACAGTCCAGAGACATGAAAATTAGGCTAATTGGCAGTTCCAAAATGTGAATGGTTGTGTGTGTGTTGGTCCTGCACTGGTCTGGCGAGCTTTTCAGAGTGTCAGCTGAGATAGGCTCCACCGTCCCTGTGACCCTGATAGGATTAAGTAGCTCAGACAAAGAATGAATGAATGAATAAATCCCCCCCTTGGAGTGAATGAGTGTGTGGTGAAATTTGAAGACAGGTTTGTGTTTCAGGTGGAGAATACTCCTGCCATGCGCTCAGTACTCCTGGGACGGTCTCCTGCCCAGGAGAAGTACTTACCAAAGATATATGAATTAAGTCTGTATCTTCTGGATTGTTTGGCATCATTAGAATTATTTAAGGGAATAATGTGTGAATGATTAAAGGGAAATTAAACCCAAACTGCTGTACATCTTTGTACATCAAAACATCCATGCTTCGCTTCAATGAGCCGTCTGATGTATGTGAACAGAACCCCATATCATGTGTAGATTCATCTAGTTTTATTTAATTCATAAGTTCATTAGTTTATATGTGATTTGTTAGTTTATTATCTGTATACGGTTATTATTGCCATTAATTTACCATATATGAACTGATGAATTCATGTCCAACAGCATTTTTGAAACTGGCAAACTATCAAACAGATTTCGGCATGTTCATGTGTAACAGGATAGTTTGGCAGGCTTTCCTTTCGTTTCACTGTAAAGGACTATTAAAGGAACAGAACAAATGAAGATGTAGGAAACACTCACTGTAAAATTTAATTTCCTTTTAAAAAAACACTTTACATAATTTTTTACATTTTACTTAATATCAATAATAAAGTTTAATCAAGAAATAAATAAAGGACAGAGTTAAACATAGTGTGTCGTTCTGGTCAGTTCCTGATGGTGACCACTAGATGACAGCAGCCCTTCCTATTTTTCTCATCCCACCCTCATTGTTATCGAAAGGCAACCACACACTGACGCAAGGCATTCTGGGTAAGTTGTTCTAACGTACACAGTGTCGTGGATACGTACACAGTGTCGTGGATGCGGACACAGCCAGAAGAGAAAATACAAGGAAGTAATTCCTTCTCACACAGAGAGATAACACACAACAGCAAGCATTTACACATGTGTGTGTTTACATACCTGGCACATTCCAAGAAACCTGACTGGCATTAACACACGCTTCACGTCCTGGTGGGTGAACGATCAGATTTCTAACGCGACACCCATCAGAAAGATAAAAATACCTTAAACGAAGTGCAAAAAACCCACAATTTTCATTTTTGAACATTTACAACATATATGTGCTACAAATGCACATGAAGCACATCAACTGTTTACAGTCAAAATAAGTCAGTTTGATCTGAGGGAAAAAATGGGAGCAAATGTGTGTATCGAATTTCCACGTGTGTGAGAATTCCCACGTGTGTATCAAATTCCCACGTGTGTGAGAATTCCCACGTGTGTATCAATTTTCCACGTGTATCAAATTACCACGTGTGTCAATTGTCCTGTCATTGAATAAGGGACACTTATACAAGTGTCTCTCTCCACACACTGAATAAAAGCGCGAGTGTGAATCCAAGGTGGACTCACTGTGTTTGTGTCCTAATCAGGGAGGACTGATCACTTTCTTCCCTGTGTGTGCGTCTGTGTGAGGTGTTCAGTAGCGGCAGTGTTCATCCGTTGCCGTTACGATCACGTCCATCCAGATGCGCATGCTCTCAGCACTCGGAGCGACGAGGAAAAACAGACGCTCGTACGTCTTCACGCAGAATGTCAGGCTCGGCCGAGGAGACTGAAGAGACAAGAGGAGACCAAATAAGATGAAAGGAGCCAAGAAAAAAGGAGACGTAATAAAAGAGGTGAGTAATGGAAGATCCGAGCAAGAAGAAGGGAAATGGAATCGGGGGGATGAGAATCGTTTAATAAAGAAAGCAGGAGGACGACCGAGTGAGGAAATAAATCATGAATATTGAGGCTGCATTCTGAGTTTTATAAAAACAAGAGTGAGCAGGACAGTAAGGGGAATGAGGGCGGGGTTACAGGATAAACAAGGGAAGGTGGTGAAGTCACCGTATTTGCCGTACGAAGATGATCATAATACACTTCCTCTATAGCCTGGAAGTAGATCACACCCTTTAGCTTCTTCTCATCTTGATCTGAGACACAGACAGAAGTTCATCAAACAGCACCCGTGTTACAATTCTCTAACACTTGTAAAACTAAAGTGAACGTCAGCGCCGGTGTCTTGGGCTCGTATTCAGAGACCATGTTTAATATTTTCACTGAAACAGTTCTGCGTATGTGGGTGGAGTTACGCATGTGATGTTACTCACCGGTGTAATACGCCAGTCTGCGATGGTCCATGTCAAAGAGGAACCATCTCCTCTTCCACGTCTTCACCCGGCCGCCGCGCTTCGTCAGGAAACCACAACATCGACGTGACGCCAACCGAACGCCGAGACACCCCGCAACACCATGACCCAGACTTTCCACATGAGCCCGCAGGTCAAAGTTCATCGTTAGGAAGAGAGGGACGCCGTGCTGCTAATATTCATCATCACATACCACAGTGTACATTATTGTGAGGAAGAAAGGGAGCGAAAAAAGAAGCTAAAGATAAGGACAGGAAAAGAAAAAGGACACAAGGGGAAAAAAGGACTGAAGGGAAGAAAAAGGAAATAAATCAAATGTTTGAGTAACAGAAAGATGAATGAAATGATAAAGGAGAGAAGAAGGAAAGGGTGCAGGTAGAAAATAAAACAGGAAAAGCAAATATATTCCTTTTCCTGAAGGGTTCTCGTTTACTAAACCCCTAGAAACAACCCCCCCCTTTTCCTTACCTCAGGTAAATCCTGGGCGTTGTTCTTTTTAGGCTCCTCCTCTAAGGGAGTGTTGATGTGTTGGTGCGTATCTGTAGGTGTGTAGTGGTGTGTGTTAGAGTCGTCCAGCGCGTTGCTCTCTACAGTGAGACGTCTCCTCTCCGCCTACAACAATTGACAGATAATTTCCCTTTTCCCTAAATCCTAACCCCTGAACCCTAATCCATAAATCCTAACCACTAATCCCTAAATCCTATCCCCTGAACCCTAATCCATACATCTTAACCCCTGAACCCTAATCCATACATCTTAACCCCTGAACCCTAATCCATACATCCTAACCCCTGAACCCTAATCCATACATCCTAACCCCTGAACCCTAATCCATAACACTTTATCCCTATAACACTAATCCTAATTATTAAACACCCATACCTAGCATTTATGTTTATCAGGTGTGTGTGTGTGTGTGTGTGTGTGTGTGTGTGCGTACCCTGTCCTTCAGTAGCCGTTCTCTCTCTGCTTTAGCTTCTCGTAGTTTCCTCTCAATCTCCACAAGATCAATCAGACGCAGGCTTGGGCTGTAAAACACACACACATGCGCGCGACAGCATGACACACATATCAACACTAAGGTGTGTTACATGTGTGACTCACCTGGCTGCACGGGAGCTGCAGGTGCTGTTGGTTGGTGTGTGGAAGCCGTTAGCATCTCCATTACTGATTCTGTGTCTTGAGTGTGGAAGGGGAGGAGTGTCAGGATTCCTCATTAGACCTGAAGCACGTGCAAACACACACACACACACACACACACACACACACACACACGCACACCTGAGTGGAACACTTAGACAACCTTGTTAACAAACACTGTTTGCTCCTGTTCAGTGATTCAGAATTGAATTGAGACACGCCCATGTTCCACGCCCCTCTCCCTCCCTCTCTCTCCCTCCCTCCCTCTCTCTCTCTTTCTGTCTCTCTCACACACATATAAAAGTGTAACAAGATAACATGTTAAATGTATCTCTGCTGAACAAACAATAAACACTAATTAAGCATATAATTAAAATGATAAATAAAGAACCAGAACGATGTGATAAAATCTGACGTCCTGATGAAAAGTTTTGGTGAATGTTTTCTAAAAGTTTTTTTTTTGACTGTTTTTTTGTGACCACACCCAGGCAACGATTTTCACCACGTTTGGCAGGGACACCACCCCACCTGAGTCCCAGAGATGATAAAATTTGGGAATGTCAAGGTCAGAACAAGGTCACAAAGTTTTGGAGATGGAGAGATCCTGTTACTATGGGACACTAATAGGAAACCATATATGGATTTTCAAATGAGGGAAGTACCTCTGACCTTGAGTGGCCTTAAAAAATCAAACTCAGCATCTCATAAATTCTTAAATACGAGAGATTATTTTCGGTAATTTGATCACGCCCACATAACATACTACAGAACATATAATAAGATGAGCACATGTAATTAAAACCAGCTCCATACAGGGTCCATGCTGTTTGGTGGAGCGACCTCACACTCTGAGTGCACCTGTAGTTCCACACCGCTATATAATTCTATAATTCCGTCCTCCTCTCACCTTGCACTGACATCGGCCGCTCCGCCACTTTGCGATGTGAGCTCCGCCTTCGCGGTGAACTCGAAACCTCCTAAAAAAACACAAAGATGTTTCACATATTACGATCATGTCCTAAACTTCATGTGCTTTGTTAGCGTGTGAGATTAGCAGCCATGTGCATTATGGGATGTTTTCACTATTTTATCAGTATTTTATAATGTTTGGTTATAAACAAATCTTTGTACCTGAACTGCTTTATGGTTGGTCAGTGGTGACAATGATGCCATGCTTGGGGCGGAGCCAGTGATGTTGGACCAATCAGTAACAGGTTTGCTTTCTTTGAAAATCTGAGCAAAGGGAAGTAGCAGCCTTCAACCTCATTTAAAATTCTACACAAATCTGATTACAGCCATCAGTCACTAACAATTTTACAACTAACATAAAATCAGAGATTAAAAAATAAAAAAAAGAATTTTAAATTATTTTTAAAATTTGTGTTTATTATGTAAAGCTACTTTGAGATAATGTCAATTGTAAAAAGTGTTACACAAATAAAAATTGAAGCTCTAAAAATATAACTTTATACAACTCTACACAGTATGAACATACATTTAGTTCTATAAAAAAAAATCAGATAAACACAATCTGAGTTTATATGACAGTGAGAGTGAGGGGTGAGAGAGAGAAAGGGGGAGAGGATTGATGTGTAAGAGTGAGAGAGTGGGGGAAGAAGGTATGAGATAGAGATATAAAGAGAGAGAGAGAGAGAGAGAGGGATGAATGTGGACATACCGCAGGACAGAGCAGTGCCGCAGACACACTGAGATAAACACAGTGTTTCTATTTCCTGCTCACTCTCTATCTCTGGATCTCTCTATCACACCACATATACACTCTGTCTCCCTTATGCCTTTTTTTCTCTTTCGTCCTCACTCTTTCTCTGTCTCTCACATGCTCCTTCTCTCTGTCTCTCTCTCTGACTCACACACTCATGAGCAGTTCACAGTGAACATTAACTCCTTCCTCTCCTTTATAAACACACGTTATCCATTCTTTCACCAACTCTAATATTTTACACTGTGTGTGAGTATAAGTGTGTATGTTTTTGTGTGTGTTTATGTATGATTTTGTGTGTGTATATATTTGTGTATGTTTGTGTGTGAGTGTATATATTTGTGTGTTGATGTTTGTGTGTGTGTATGTTTGTGTGTGAGTGTATATGTTTGTGTGTGAGTGTATGTTTGTATATGTTTGTGTGTGTGTATGTGTGTATGTTTGTGTGTGTGTATGTTTGTGTGTGTTTGTATATGTTTGTGTGTGTGTGCGTGTATGTTTGTGTGTGTGTATGTTTGTGTGTGTTTGTATATGTTTGTTTGTGTGCATGTATGTTTGTGTGTGTGCGTTTGTGTGTGTTTGTATATGTTTGTGTGTGAGTGTGTTTGTGTGTGATTGTATGTTTGTGTGTGTGCGTGTATGTTTGTGTGTGTGTATATGTTTGTGTATGAGTATATATTCGTGCGTGTATATGTATGTTTGTGTGTGTGTATATATTTGTGTGTTGGTGTGTGTGTGTATGTTTGTGTGTGAGTGTATATGTTTGTGTGTGTGCGTGTATGTTTGTGTGTGTATATTTGTGTGTGTGTGTATGTTTGCGTGTGAGTGTATATGTTTGTGTGTGTGCGTGTATGTTTGTGTGTTGATGTTTGTGTGTGTATATTTGTGTTTGCGTGTGAGTGTATATGTTTGTGTGTGAGTGTATATGTTTGTGTGTAAATTTGTGTGTTGATGTTTGTCTGTGCGTGTTTGTTTGTGAGTGAGTGTATATGTTTGTGTGTGTATATGTTTGTGTATGTATATGTTTGTGTGTGTGTATGTTGTGTGTGTGTATGTATATGTTTGTGTGTGTGTATATGTTTGTGTGTGCATGTTTGTGTGTGTGTAACAAGGTAGCTAGGGGGCATGAGTATGGTGTCATTAACATTCCAACAGCCATGCTGACACCACTA
>JAOUQZ010000025.1:16843195-16853480 GCA_028564935.1 Neosilurus hyrtlii
CTCTACTGACACTGACAGGTAAAAAATAAACCACGCCCCCTCTACTGACACTGACAGGTAAAAAATAAACCACGCCCTCTCTACTGACACTGACCGGTAAAAAATAAACCATGCCCCCTCTACTGACACTGACAGGCAAAAAATAAACCACGCCCCCTCTACTGACACTGACAGGTAAAAAATAAACCACGCCCCCTCTACTGACACTGACAGGTTAAAAAGCCAAGCCACTCCACTCCGACTGGCAGCTTCGGATGCTACGCCTCCTCCAATGAGATCAGAGATCCATAAAGAGGAGGAAGTGTGTGTGCTGCTGTCCATACAGAGGATGTGAAGAGTCAGGAACATTTATTTCAACCATGTGCAGTTTATTTCCAAACCAGACATAAATTCTCTTTTTATTCACAAAAACTCTGAACTCAGTAAAATTTATTTCAGTATAAACATTTTACTTAAGCAAGGTTTCATTATTTTAATTAACTCAGAAATTAAGGAAACCAGTTAGCTATTTAATAAGGAAGAATGCAGTGTTAAAGAAGAAAAAAACATCTCCTCATCCTCATTCTGGTCCTCTTCCTCAGCATCTTCCCCATCCTCTTCATTGTTTTACTCAAAATCTTTGTTTCTAAAGCCACATTATCTTCATCTTCATTCAAGTATTCCTATAAAACACATTCTCACCAGACTCAACCATGCCTCTCTCTCTCTCTCTCTCTCTCTCTCTCTCTCTCTCTCACTTTCTCTGTCTCTCTGTCTCTCTCTCCCTCTCTCTCCCTCACTCTCTCGCTCTGTCTCTCTTGTTCTCCTCTCTGTCTCTCTCTCTCTGTTTCTCTCTCTTTCTCTTTCTCTCTCTGTCTCGCTTTCTCTCTCTCTCTGTCTCTCTCTCTGTCTCTCTTTCTCTCCCTCTCTCTCCCTCACACTCTCTCTCTCTCTGTCTCTCTCGTTCTCTCTCTCGCTCTTTCTCTTTCCCTCTCTGTCTCTCTCTCAGTCTCTCTTTCTATCCCTCTCTCTCGCTCATTCTCCTCTCTCTGTCTCTCTTTCTCTCTCTCTCTTTCCACCACTCTCTCTCTCCCTCTCTCTCTCTCTTACTGTGTCTCTCTTTCTCTATCTCTCTCTTTATCTCTCTCTCTCTGTGTCTCTCTTTCTCTCCCTCTCTCTCTCTTTCTCTCTGTCTCTCTTTTTCTCTCTCTCTCTCTTTCCCTGTCTCTCTTTCTCTCCCTCTCTCTCACTCACTCTCTCTCTCTCTTTCTCTCTGTCTCTCTTTCTCCCCCCCTCTCTCTCACTCTCTCTTTTCCTCTGTCCCCCCCCCCTCTCTCTCTCACTCTCCCTTTTTCTCTTTCTCTTTGTTTCTCTTTCTCTCCCTCTTATGCAAAGACATACCCACATCTTCCATATTATACTTATTTATTAATTTATACATTTTTGCATATTTAGGGTTCAAATGCCAGATTGGAACACTGTTGTTTTTACTCTGTTCAATAAATTCTTTCACAACTTTTTTCCTTTTGGCCATAAAACCAAACGAAAGGTCAGCGAATATTGAAGCATGGTAGAGGGTCATGTTCTAATTGAAACTTTAAAAAAAAATTTTACTCCATAGGTCACTGGACCTGAAAGCTATGGTTGATTGAAATTGTCATTTTCAAAAGCTCCGCCTTCTTGAACTTGGACTGTTTGACGAACTGTTTAAGTCATGAAATTTGGTATACTCCTCACAAGGAACAATTTTGCTGCTTGGACCTTTCAAGTCTGCTATATTGGATTTTGAGCTTTATGTTGTTTTATATTTTAATCATGTTTTAGCAAAAATAACATCTGATTGAACATTTGAAAAGGCTACCACAAGACAATGAATTTGCATCATTTTGTTATTAATATGCAAATGAGCCAATATCATTCACTTGTTAAAAAAACTTTTGGTTTTTCTGGTCAGGCTTGGACCCTGGAATTGGTGCAAGGGGCAGGTACACCGTGAACAGCTCTCACACACACCAACACACACAACCATCCACACTCACAATTTGGGGCAATCTAGAACAGCCAATTAGCCTAATGCACGTGTATTTGCAACTGTGGGAGGAAACCGGAGTACTCAGATGAAACCCACACAAGCATAGGAACATGCACACAGAAACGCCATAACTAATGACTCGAACCCAGGACCTTCTTGCTGTGTGCTGGACGTGTTAACCACCGCCGCCAGCTCACAAAAAGTTTTTCCTAAGGATTTTTAATCGGGACTATATTGAAGACTTTAAAGATAAGGAATAGGATATCTCTCTCTTTTATATATATATATATATATATACACACACACACACACACACACACAGCATGTTTGTGCTTTGGTCCGCAGTGTGATAGTGTAAACTGACCACTCTTTTACTTCTTTTCTCTTGAAGCTTTAAAAAAAGAGGATGAAGGTTTTGATGAGGTAAGTGGAAAGCTGTGTGTGTGACAGAGATATCCAGTAAAGAAATGAGTGAAGAATCCAAAACGGAAAAGAGTCACTTCCTGTTCAGATCAGAGTGTCTCTGAGAGCTGTAAGACTTCAGTGTGTGTGTGAGAGAGAGAGAGAGAGAGAGAGTGTTGGCTTCTTCCCAAATCAGACCCAGTCACACAACGGAGACTTTAAGTTTATTACTGTTTACTTTTAATACTCATTCTCTCTCTCAGAGGAAAATATCCCAGCATTGCCCTTTTATCCTTTTATGGTGTGTGTGTGTGTGTGTGTGTGTGTGTGTGTGTGTGTGTGTGTGGTTTTATTCTTGTGAACTGTCTCAGATACTTGCCGTTCTGTAACTCCAGTCAACATCAGACAGAAAATTCCATCAGTCACAGCCGAGCATTGGTGTGTGTGTGTGTGTGTGTGTGTGTGTGTGCGCGCGTGTGTGTTATATCAAGATTTTAAAACCAAACTTTACCAAACCGATCATAGGAGGTTCTGGTTTTGAACCCTCAATTATGTGTTTTTAAAAGCTCCTTGACATGAGGAACTTTCTGGCCACACCCCCTTCACTGAGACTAAGATGTACATACAGAGCCCCCCCCCCCCCCCCCCCCCCCCCCCCCCCCCCCCCCCTGTACTGTGCTTGGCTTGTAGAGAGCACCCAATGATCTGTAATTTAGCATTAATCATCAGCGTTAATCCTGAGTGATAATCTTCACCATTATTCATCAGCATTAATCCTCAGCTTTTATCCTCAGCGCTAATCCTCAGTGTTAATCCTCAGCGTTAATCCTCAGAATTAATCCTCAGTGTTAATCCTCAGCGTTAAACCTCAGCGTTAATCCTCAGCGTTAATCCTCAGCGTTAATCCTCAGTGTTAATCCTCAGCATTAATCCTCAGTGTTAATTCTCAGTGCTAATCCTCAGCGTTATTCATCTGCTTTAATCATCAGCATTAATCATCAGTATTAATACTGAGCATTAATTATTAGTGTTAATCCTCAGCGTTAATCCTCAGCGTTAATCCTCAGATTTAATCCTCAGCATTATACCTCAAAGTTAATCCTTTGCGTTAATCATCAAGGTTAATACTAAGCATTAATGATCAGCGATAAACCTCAGCTTTAATCCTCAGCTTTAATCGTCACCATTAATCATCACTGTTAATCCTCAGTGTTAATCCTCAGTGTTAATCCTCAGCTTTATTTCTCAGCATTAATCATCAGCGTTAATCCTCAGCATTAATCCTCAGTGCTAATCCTCAGTATTAATCCTCAGTGCTAATCCTCAGCATTATTCATCTGCTTTAATCATCAGCATTAAACATCATTATTAATACTGAGCATTATTTATCAGTGTTAATCCACAGCGTTAATCTTCAGTGTCAATCCTCAGTGTTAATTCTCAGCGTTAATCCTCAGCATTAATCCACAGCGTTAATCCACAGCGTTAATCCTCAGTGTCAATCCTCAGTGTTAATCCTCAGCGTTAATCCTCAGCATTAATCCACAGCGTTAATCCACAGCGTTACTCCTCAGTGTCAATACTCAGCGTTAATCCTCAGCGTTAATCCTCAGCATTAATCCTCAGCATTAATCCTCAGTGTTAATTTTCAGCATTAATCCTCAGCATTGATCCTCAGCATTAATCTTCAGTGTTAATCCTCAGCATTAATCCTCAGTGTTAATCCTCAGTGTTAATCCTCAGCGTTAATCCTCAGCGTTAATCCTCAGAATTAATCTTCAGCATTAATCCACAGCGTTAATCCTCAGCGTTAATCCTCAGCATTAATCCTCAGCATTAATCCTCAGCATTAATCCTCAGCATTAATCTTCAGTGTTAATCCTCAGTGTTAATCCTCAGCATTAATCCACAGTGTTAATCCTCAGTGTTAATCCTCAGCGTTAATCCTCAGAATTAATCTTCAGCATTAATCCACAGTGTTAATCCTCAGCGTTAATCCTTAGCTTTAGATGTGATTCTACAAGTCTCTTTTAATCCCCCTCTCAGAAGTGAGGTGTAAGGGGAGGTGTATGAAAGGATTTTTAGGGAACCTCCTTTTTGAATGGATGGAAAATGTTGGGACGGTATGTGTCTCTGGTCTGTTTAAAGCAGGAGATTCAACTGAATATACAGAGTATGAAAAGTTCTACATGTCCTCCATCAGCTCAGGACGGACTCCTGCATTTCCATTATTGTGTTTTTATATCAAAACACTGAAGGATTCTTTAAGAATACAAGAAAAGACAAAATAATAATATTTATATCTACCATATCTTGTGTTCTTGTTCTGTTGTGTTGTTATCGTGGTGGTTCAGTGGTTAAGGCTCTGGGTTAATGATCCAGGGGATCGGAGGTTCAAGCCCCAGTACCACCAAGCTCCACTGTTGGGCCCTTGAGCAAGGCCCTTAATGCTCAGTTGTATAAGAGAAATGATAAATTGCTCTGGATTAGAGCACCTACCAAATGCTGTTAATGTGAAAATAAAAACTGTTCTTTAAATGATTTAATTTCCTGTCTCCTATCTGCCAAACATGGAATAAAAAATGTCATGGTTGTTTGAGGTCAATTCAATTCAATTCTATTCAGTTTTATTTGTGTAGTGCTTTTTTACAGTTGACATTGTCGCAAAGCAGCTTTACATAGTAAAATTAATTTAAAAAGGAATTTTAACATTTTCCTAATGATAAGCCTGCAGCGACAGTGGCACCGAAAATCAGATGACACGAGGAAGAAACCTTGAGAGGAACCAGGATCAAATGGGAAACCCATCCTCATTTGGGTGAAACTGTAAAAATACCGAAATAGCCTAAATGTTGTGAAAGTTCTTATCAATCTAGACATGATCACTCATAGAGATGGAAATTTAGTTAATGAAGAATATTAGACATGCTTTGGGTTCATATATTAAGTTTGTCATAGGTTTGTAACATGAGCTGAATATTTTAAAACTGTCCATAAAAACATTTCTCTAAAACTCTCGACTCTCGACTTTTCATTTGCAAACTAAAAAGCTATTTCACAAATATAGACGAGAGTATTCATGTTATGAGTATTCCATGAGTATGATCATGAGTATTCATACTACAACAATTTTTTTCTGAAAGTTCACAGAGCTGCAGCTCTAGATAGAAATCTGTCCGTCCGTACAACTCGTTAGTGCGACAACTTTGGAAGGAAACGACAGGATCACAAGATTTGGTCTATGTCTCAGGAATGAATAGGGTGGAATTGAATACGCTTGACCTTAATTTAAGGCCACATGGTCAGTTTTTCTACATTTAACTTGTTACTGTGATAACTTTGGAAGGAAATGAGAGAATCACCAAATTTGGTGAATGGAGTCCCCTCGGGAAGGTCTCAGTTGGGACGGTGTACAGGTCACCTTGACCTTGTTTCAAGCTCTCAGTAGTCAACTTCCGATATTCCACTTTTTATATATTGGCATATTATATAAAACGTGAAATGGTCCTTTTGGCGAGAGCGTCTGGACCCCCTGGTCAATTTCTGGCAACGGAATTTGGGTAAGAATCATGACACAACCCCTTTAAACAGGTCTGAACTGAGACACAAAGAGAAGGACAGAGAGAAAGAGAATGTCTGTAAAAGAGAAGTAGGTGAAACTGGGAGTATAATATGTGAGATGTAACTGAAACATGAACAAAGGAAACTCAACAGAGAAAATAAGAGATAAAGAGAGCATGGGGTGATGGATAGGGTGAGGCAGGAAGTGATTAGAGTAAATGATCTGATGAGCTAAAGTACTGTACTCTAAAGTCTCTCTCTCTCTCTCTCTCTCTCTCTCTCTCTCTCTCTCTCTCTGTGTGTGTGTATTAAGTGTATCCCTGCTTTCTCCTTTCAGCATTGGTTAATAGTGTGCACGATCTAGTAATTTTAATAACCTTTTAGATTTTAATGAGTACATGTAGACGTTTTGGCACCTTTGAAGAAAACAAGCAGAAATTAATCAGAATCAGATTCTTTATATACTGTGTGTGGACACAGTTGCTCCATATCAAGTAAAGAAAAGATAAAGATAAAAGTCTCAATAAGAAAAATTGTTTATATTTTATATAATTGTTTTTAATGTTTATATTTAAAATATACAGACCTTTATATATAAATACGAATATATGAGTTTAAATGAGAAGTGAGTAATATCTATATAAACAGATCCAGAGTGAATGGTGTCAGTGAGTAATATGTACAGTATTATCAATATGATAAATAGTAGAATGTAAATGTATAACAGTGGATGTTGTTGCTTTATGGAGGAGTTGTACAGTTTAATGGCCGCAGGTAGGAATGATTTCCTGTGTGGTTCAGTGGTATATTTAGGTGGTATCAGTCTCTCACAGTCTCTGACTGATCAGCAGGTTGTGAAGCGGGTGGGAGGTTTTGTTGAATATTGTCTTTATTTTGGACAAATTCTCATTTCTGACACCACCGTCAGAGAGTCCAGCTCCATCCCCACAACGTTACTGGCCTCGTGGATCAGTTTGTTTGCATCTGCTGCCCCAGCATGCAACAGCATAGAGGACGGTGCTGGCCACAACAGACTCATAAAACACCCTGAGCAGCGTTCAGCAGTGTTAAACGACCTTTAAAAAATAGACACTTTAAAAAATAGAGACAGTTCTGGCCCTTCTTGTAAAATGCGGTAGTGTTCTCAACCCAGTCCAGTTTATTGTCAGTATAAACTCCGAGGTATCTGTAATCCTCCAACATTTCCACATTGACACCCTGGATGGAAACAGGGGCTGCTGGTGTTTTGGATCTCCTGAAACCCAAATTCAGTTCCTTGGTCTTGGTCACATTAAGCTGCAGATGATTCTGCTCACACCATGTGACGAAGGAATCCACAGCAGTCCGATATTCCGTCTCATCACCTCCAATGATACATCCGACTACAGCAGAGTCATCAGAAAACTTCTGAAGGTGGCAGGTCTCTGTGCAGTAGTGAAGTCAGTTGTGTAAAGGGTGGAGAGAAAAGAGGAGAGGACGGTCCCTTGTGGTGCTTCGGTGTTGCTGACCACCGTTCGACATACAGTGCAGCAGGTGCAAATACTGTGGTCTTCTGGTTAAGCAGTCCACAATCCAGGACACAAGAGAGGCATCCACCTGCATCACTGTCAGCTTCTCACCCAGGAGGGTCGGCCTGATGGTATTGAATGCACTGGAAAAGTAAAAAAACATGAGCCTCACAGTGCTCGCCGGCTGGTCCAGGTGTGTGTAGACACGGTTTAGCAGGTAGATGATGGCGTCCTCGACTATGAGACAGCGTTGGTAAGCGAACTGAAGGAGGTTGATCCAGTATGAGTCTCTGGGTTTGACATGTGAAGTCGGGTCTGTAATCCTGGGGGCCAATGGGACGTGGGGTCTTTGGTACAGGAACGAGGCATGACGTCTTCCACCGCACTGGGGCCCTCTGTAGACTCAGGCTCATCATGAAGATGCACTGTAAGACTTATATATATATTAAACACATCAATCGGCTGCAGAAACATTTCATAACGTTCCATAAATTTCATAATTTAAATGAAAACCACATAATCACAACTTCTTTAAATGAGAGTGTTTTATCGTCTAACATATTCCAGGAAAGATTATTCACATTTCTAAATCTAATACATGATAAATAATAATAGGTGTAAACACACTGATGTCCTTCTACACTGTCGTGTTTTTCGGATATCAGTCTGTATTTATTTATTTATTTTGTCTGAGATTAAAGTAATCAGCTATGGAAAATCTTTTTAATTCAATATCAGTTAAATTTTATTTTGTTTGTACAGAACTTTTTACAAGTGATGTCATCACAAAACAGCTTTACAGAGTAAATATAGATTCAGTTTAAATGAAAATATAGGAATCCTGCAATGGCCTGGCGAGCTGTCCAGGGTGTATTCTGCCCTCACCCAGAGTTGGCTGAGATGGGCGCCAGCCTCCCCGCAACCCTAATTAGGATTAAACGCATCAGAAAATGATCGAATGAATAATGTAAACATCTGCGATGGTCTGGCAAGCTGTCCAGGGTGTTATAGGGTGTTACAGCTGCTTGCGCGGTATGTCACACTACGTTGTGCCAGCAGTAGGAAGGATCCCATGTCAGTATAAGCCTTTCATGCTTCTGGAGGTGTTTTTTTTCTTTTCCTTTTTTTCTGATTTTTCTCCCCCTAATTTAGCTGTAGCTGATTCCCACCGTTTAAATATTGCCTCCCTATCACATGACCACCCCCAACCAGGGAGGGGGTGTAAGTAAGCATGTGAACTGTTACACACACGCAATCAAGGGCTTGTGTGCATGAACTCACAGATGCCCATGATTGGCTGGTGATCACAAGTAACAGAGTGGTGAGCGAATGCTATCCTCCCTCCTGTGACAGCTCAGCCAATCAGCTCTCATGGACTCCCGGATGCAGATGGCTGCATGCATCAACTTGGATTCAAACCCATGATGTCCAGGATGATAGTTGCATACCGTGTCAATGTGCCACTTGCATGTTTTAACAAGTAGATGATGCATCCAGACATTTTCACGCTGTAAAATGGTGAATTTTACAAAAATTTTATTTAAATTTGTTCATAACAAAAGCAGCATTGATGTGTTTCATCACAGTACATATGATGTAGTTTACAGTTCAAACACGTTAAAGTGTGCAGCACCTCTTTAAAATGTTCTGCTTGGAGAAGGGAACTGAGATCTCATGAACATCAGAGGAAGTCTGATCTTCTCTCCAGAGCAGAAGATTTTACATCAGGATGATATCAGTGCACTTCAGGGAAAACTGTGCACGACGGCACTATAATTGATGCAGCAGCAGCGTTTTTTGGAATTGCTGCAGTGTGTGTGTGTGTGTGTGTGTGTGTGTGTGTGTGTGTGTGAGAGAGAGAGAGAGACCCGATGATGCTTTTCTGTTCCTGAGGATTATATTTCACTGAAAATGCACAGCTTGAGAGGGAACTGAAGGAACTCAATAGAGTGTGTATATGTGTGTGTGTGTGTGTGTGTGTGTGTGTGTGTGTGTGTGTGTGTGTGTGTGTGTGTGTGTATATGAGTGTGTGAGAGAGAGTGTGCGTGTATACACACTTGCATGCTGTTTCTGATGCATATGATACAATTCTCTCTGCTTCCTCAAACTGCTTCACCAGACTGTTCCATTCTCTCTCTCTCTCTCTTTCTCACACACACACACACACACACACAAGACATATACACAGTGAACACACACTGGGCTTCAGGAGAGAGAATCCCCCCCATCCTTCTTTATTTGGTATAGACCATGGGGTTTCAGCCTTCCAAGGCGGTGCACAAGAGAATGATAGAGAGAAAGAGAGAGAGAGAACGATAGAAATAGAGCGAATAAGAGAGACAGAGATAGTCTGATTGGATGCGCCTGCTTTGCTGACGGACCCTGAATATAAGGTAAGATAACAAAGCATTCTCTCCCTCTCCCTCTCTCTCTTTCCCCCTCTCTCTCTCCCTCTCTCTCTCTCTCTCTCTCTCTCTCCCTCTCTCTCTCTCTTTCTCTCTTTCTCTATATCCATTTCCCTCCCTGTATCTGTTTCACTGTCTCCCTGCATGCAGATCTTACATGCATAGTGTGTGTAATAGGCATCTTAGACACACACACACACACACACACACACACGTCGTGACTTGGCATGCATGTGTTCCATGACGTGTATATGCTTGCTACTGGGATAAACACATCAATGTACATTATCAGCTTTATCTATCTCTCTCTGACACACACACACACACACACACACACACACACACACACACACACACACACACATGTACTCCTGTAGACGCGACTTAAACATATATGT
>JAOUQZ010000025.1:16853580-16866245 GCA_028564935.1 Neosilurus hyrtlii
CCAAATCACCCCTAGGTGTGAGTGTGAGTGCGAATGGTTGTGTGACTGTTGGCCCTGCGATGGCCTGGCGAGCTGTCTGTGGTGTACCCCGCCCTCGCCCAGAGTCGGCTGAGATGGGCGCCAGCCTCCCCGCGACCCCAATTAGGAATAAGAGGTTCAGAAGATGAATGAATGAATGAATTGCTGACAATGTGTATTAGTGCATGTATCAAGTGAGTAACATACAGAGCGCCCAGCTTGAGCCCAGGCCGGTCTCCTCCAGATATTTCTATCTAGTGTCACCAAGCCTTCTTATTTTATAGTGGAAAAAAAGTTTTAAAAGTTAATTTCTGGTCAAAAACTAACTGTTTATTTTAGACACTACATCACAGTTAAGAAAAGAAACAACATGGAATATAGACCGTTTTTCACTGGAATATATGGAGATGGGTGGGGCTCAAAATTAACTTGATTGTAATTGAATTACATTAAAATCGTTTTTGTATACAGTCATGGTACACATGCACACTACACCTACATGCTCAAACAACAACAACAACAACAACAACAATAATAATAATAACAATAATACTTATAATGAAACTGCTGCAGGAACTCAAATAAAGCAATGAAAGAACACACACACACACAATCCCCTTTTACACAACACGCTCAGTGTATGAATGTTGCGTGTGTGTGTGTGTGTGTGTCCGCGCATGTATGTAATACAGACAATACACAGGTGCTACACTGTGTGGTTTAATCTTTATCTTTCTCTGACCAATCACGGGTCAGGTGTAAAGCCCGTGTTTGCTGTGCTTGTGTTTAATCGAGAGCTTCCTGTTGTACAGAGTTGTGTGTGAAGCTGTGTGTGAACTACACATTCCACTCACACATTTGACGAGACAGTTATGAGTGTGTGACCTTTTATCTAATAAAGTGAAAACAGAAATGAAAGGCACAGCACTGTTACTGTGTGTGTGTGTGTGTGTGTGTGTGTGTGTGTGTGTGGGCATAAGTATGTAGCCTTGAGTTTTATTGTAATTTGCGATGAAAATTGTAATACACACACACACACACACACACACACACACACACACACACACACACACCCTGAAACACAGAATGCGGTTCTGTGTAAAAGGTTTAAATGTGGAATGATGTCACTTCCTTCTCTGAGATGATTGTGTGTGTAAATGAGACAGTGTTATGGCAGGACAGGAGAGTGAAGTTTGCGCCACTGATTTTTTTCTCTGTGTATGGTGTCTAGGATCAGACACGTTTGTCCCTCGATTATCATCTTGCATCTTTCCTCTAATGCTGAACACATCCACTCACACCTTACTCGGCCGCAGCTCGCACCTACCACAGTGAAATAGCAGCGCAGACTTCCTTCAGGTTGTGTTATGTGGGGCACCACACATGTGCAATGCATGATTTCTGTGGGATTTTCTGTGGCAGGTGTACACTGTGGCATGGTTTGATGTGTTTAGCACTCATGAAGGGTTAAGGTGACTGATTTCCCCTAACTTCCCTCCTCACACACACACACACACACACACACACACACACACACACAGCTCAGAGTTTCTGCTTGTGTTTGAAGAGTGGTGTAAATGTACACAGCTGACACACACGTTTGCGTTCCTTTATTCCGGCCACATTTGATTCAGTGTCAGCAGCCAAAGCCAACATACTGAGGAGTCTCATATATAAGCCTGAACTCTGTCCCTTTTCCTTTCGTGCTGTGTGTTTATTAGGAATAAACAGGAAGCAGGTAGTTGTTCAGTGGTGCAGCAGTGTTGTGGATTCATAATTACTTTTCTTTACAAACTTTACAAACTCAGAACTGCTTCCAAAATCCTTCCCTGTAGAGAACGACTTCCTGAAAAAATCAGAGCTAACTGCTATCCACTCATCACTTTCAGAAAAACAACTAATGCACTCTTCTGCACTTTCCTGTAATTGTACAGGACTGTAGGCTTTTACATTTATTTACCCAGAATGCATTGCAGCACTCACATACAATTTTAAGTGTTCTTAATGTTATCAGGAGCAATAAGAGCTTTATTATTTCAAATCTAAAACAAACATGCAATTATATACAACACACACACACACACACACACACACACACACACACACACACACACACACACAGTGTGTGTAGTGTGTGTGTGTGTGTGTAATATGTGTGTGTGTGGGTATGTGTGTGTGTAATATGTGTGTGTGTGTGTGTGCGTGCACGTGTGTGTGTCTGTGTGTGTCTGTTATGTGGGTGTGTATGGGTGTGTGTGTGAGAAGTGTGGGTATATGTGTGTGTAGTGGGGGTATGTGTGTGTTATTTCAAATCTAAAACAAACATGCAATTATATACAACACATACAGACACACACACACACACACACACACACATTGTTGGGGAAAACTTCCACTAAATTACACAGGATTTTTCCATAGTGTTGAGTTTGCATGGCAGGAAACAAGTCGTTTAGCGTTTCAGATCACACGTGTACTGGCTCAGAATCATTAGGGAGAAAGTATCCAAATGAAGTGAAGCTTTCTCTCACTCTGTCTCTTACACACACACACACACACACACACACACACACACACACACACACAGTACAAATAATGTATAATATCGTGAATATCTCCTGGAAATAAATATTGTACTATTAAGGTATTTGCAAATATCTGTTTTTGCACTGACACTCGTTTGGCCGTGTTACACCTTCTTATAAACCATTATAATCTGTTATAAAGTGTGTGATGCCATTTCTGTTATATACCGTTCTGTAAAAGCTCACTGTAGTTTCAACTGAAATAAATAACATATTTCATTGCAATGAAATGTTTTCCTTTAATTTTTATTTCTTTAACAAAACAGGGTGAGTGAGAAATGGAGGAAACTGAAAGAACACTGAGGACAGAAAATCAGCGTCATAAAAACTTTATTGATCCCAGAGGAAATTACTTTTCTACAACTGCACAGAGAGGAAAAGACACAAAACTATAAAACAATATCAGATTATAACATGAAAATAAAATATAAAACTAAATGTCAACTTCATTTAAAATCTTAAGGAGACAAAAATATACTTACAAAGTATATTTACTTTCTCTACACCACTCTATACTTTTTCTTACAAAGAACAGTATTTCAATTAATGTTTGGGACTCAAACACAGTCTCAGGTTGCGTTGACACAGGAAGAGATGGACAACATGTGACGGCGTAAAGTCAGTGATGGCCACGAGAGGCAACGCAAAGTGGGGGCGGCATGGTGGTGTAGTGGTTAGCACGTCCGCCTCACAGCAATAAGGTCCTGGGTTCGACTGTTGAGGTCAGGCCGTTTCTGTGTGGAGTTTACATGTTCTCCCCATGCTTGAGTGGGTTTCCTCCAGTTACTGTGGTTTCCTCCCACTGTCCAAAAACATGCACATTGATTGTTCCAAATTGCCCCTAGGTGTGAGTGTGAGTGGTTGTGTGTGTGCTGGCCAGGGTGTACCATGCCCTCACCCAGAGTGAAAATGTCACATTTTTCATTAATACCTATTTAATATATAAAGGAACAGATCCAGCAGTTCTTATAGAGAGTTAAATTGTTGTGTGTGGATGAGTTATGAAGTATTTGTAAACAGTTGGAGACAGGCCAGAGTCTATACAGGGACAGGTTATGGACAGGGTGGGGTTAGGCAATAAGAGCTGAGCTGGGATAAATAATACATGGACACTGGTTGAAACACTGCAGTACAGGGGTGCTAGTCTTAAATTGCTCAGTGGAATCGAAGTCTTTTCTCATCTCTGAAGATCGTCTCATCGTCTGTGCTGATCTGGTTCCCTTTTAAACTAAACACATTCACATACAAACACTAAAACCTTGATTACAATAAAACATCATAAACAACTCACTATTTTATATCACATCTGAGTGTGTGTGTGGGTGTGTAGTGTGGGTATGTGTGTGTGGCGTGGGTGTGTGTGTGGGTGTGTGTGTGTGTATGTGTGTGTGGCGTGTGTGTGTGTGTGTGTGGCGTGTTTGTGTGTGTGTGTGGGTGTGTGTGTGTGTTTGAGTAGTGTGGGTATGTGTGTGTTTGTTTATGTGTGTCTGTGTACTGTGTATGTAGTGTGTGCATCTGTGTGTATGGTGTGTGCGTGTGAGTACTGTGGGTATGGGTGTGTGGGTGTTTGTGTGTGTGTATGTGAGTGTGTGGTGTGTGTATGTGTGTGTCGGGGGGGGGTGTTTGTGTGTGTGTGTGTGTGTGTGTGTGTGTGTGTGTGTGTGTGTATGTGAGTGTGTGGTGTGTGTGTGGGGGGGGTGTTTGTGTGTGTGTGTGCGTGTGTGTGTGTGTGTGCGTAGTGTGGGTATGTGTGTGTCTTACTTGATTTCTTTAATTGTTATGTTGTATTTCAGACCTTCACTCAGCTGTTCAACTCCACGAACTGAAATCTGATTGTCGACTAACCTGAGCACACACACGCACACACACAGAGAAGATTTGATCATAGATTTTATAATTATTCTGTACTCTGACATTGTCGTGTGTCAGTAAAGGTCTGAGGTGGAGCTTTAATTCCAAGTAAATTAAAGTTCTATATGAGGAAAAAGTTTATGCCAAGATTATATCCTGAAGGACCTGTTTCTTGTTCCTCAGCAACAAAGACCAAAAAGAGAACAATGAATCAGTGTGTTGGAGGTCCTGAAGTCTAGAAATGTTACCTGGAAGCTCTTTAAGATTAAAAACTGTAAGATTAAAAAGAGGACTTAACCACGGGAAAATGGACAGGATACAGATGTGACCTTACATGAGGTATGTGAGTGTTGAGTTTTTCTGAAACATTTTGGCTAGCTCCACCGCGGCATCGTCCGAAATCATGTTTTGAATCAACCTGAAAAACACCAAAGTGTTAATTACATTCAATAAACATGTGTGTCAGACGTGTATTCTATTAAATACACATTAACACACTGCAGATGTGCATGTGACATACACCTGCACTTTAAGGTGTATTTAATATGCACTAAAGCAAACATCTGCCTCTGGATGAGTGAGATGTGAAGAATGTGATGAGCACCAGAAGATGTGAATGCTGGTATTTAGCATTAGCGCTTCCGCTAAACTTGTTCCTCCTTCAGACGTGATCCCGTTTGCCGAGAGACTAAAATTAACAAAATTACAGAAAGAAAAAGAAAGTTATTTTTTATTAAAAATGTAAATAATAGTTAATATATATTTATTCATAACTATCAGAGGAAAGTGAATTCTGATTAAAACATCTGGTTACTAGCATTATTTCCTGTATGTTTTTGATTCCCCTAATGCTGCTCCCATGTGGTAACTTGATCTACTTTTATAATCAAACTCACCTGAGGTTCGTCAAACTTCTGTGGTTCTTTATTGCCTCAGCAAAAGCATGAGCACCTTCGTCTCCGATGTTGTTCCCCCACATGCTACACGAATAAAACAGAACTGAATCATTTTAATCAATTCATTCAAGTTTAATCTTCACAGTCGTATGTGTGTAGGCTGCAGTTTTACCCGACATCGAAGATCGATTTGCTTTTCTGAATAGCTTCAGCGAGAAACTTCGCACCCACGGCTGTGATACGATTACAGCCGAGCCTACACACATCAACAACCATTTACAGCAGCGATACGAAGTCATTGTGTCTGCTCAAAAACAACAAATCCTAAATCATAGGTACAGCTGTGAAGTACAGCTGGGAAAATCCAGGAGAAGATAAAGAATAGAAAGAAGAGGAAGAAGAGGAACAGGATAAAGAAGAGGAAGAAGATAAGAGGAAGAAGAAGAGGATAAAGAAAAGAAAGAAGAGGAAGATGAGGAAGAAAAGGAAGAGGATAAAGAAGTGGAGGAAGAGGAAGAAGAGGAAGAAGAGGAACAGGATAAAGAAGTGGAGGAAGATAAGAGGAAGAAGAAGAGGAAGATGAGGAAGAAGAGGAAAAGGATAAAGAAGAGGAAGAAGAGGAAGAGGATAAAGAAGAGGAAGAAGAGGAACAGGATAAAGAAGAGGAAGAAGAGGAACAGGATAAAGAAGAGGAAGAGGAGAAAGAAGAGGAGAAAGAAGAGGAAGATATGAGTGTAAACATGAGGATGAGGTCAGTAGGAAACACTGCTGAGTGTTTAAAAGGTAATATAATGCATTCCTACTTGACGACTCTCAGGTGAGGACACTCAGTGATTATCTGTGCCACCAGTTTGGCTCCAACATCTGTGATGTCATTTTTATAAAGTCTGCAAGAGCATTAACAGTAAATTTACTGATGAATGAATATCTATTGTAGAAAGACAACAGTAATATTCAGTAGTTCATATGAGATTACCCCAAAACTTTAACAATTTTATTTTTGATGAGTTCCGTAGCCAAAACTTCCACACTGGTGTCAGTCAACTGATTCACACAAAACCTGAAAAATTTACACAAAGTGGACAACAATCCAAGTTATATCACCTAGAAAACACAGAGTTATGTAAAAATCTAGAATTCATGCATCCAGTAAGATCAGAACAGTGAGAGAAACCCTGGATCATAAAAATTCGTGTGTGTGGAACAAAAAGTGTAGATCGTTTTACGCGAACGTTTTATCTGTGAGCTGGCAAGAAAGTGTCGTACCTGACTACGGTCATTTTGCTGAATGAAGGAATCAGCTGCTTCACACCATAATCGCTGATGTTATTGTTATCCAGATCGACTGCTAAACGCTTCCTGTGGTGATGAATGACGAAGTTGAGAGCGCTGCAGTCGGCTGAATGGATGTTACAATAGGCAAGTTTTATGTAATCTGCTGAGATTCCTTTCGCTGTGAGTCGAGCCACATCCTCGCTGTGCATCTCAAATACGCAGCGTAGCATCCACAGGAAGTTTGGCATCACATGCACTTTATTTCCCTTGATGTCGGTGCTTGGGTAGCGAGGTAAGCCACTCAGGTGTGATTTTACACTGGAGGAAAAGTAGGACTTCAGAACCGTGCGCTTTCTCTTCAGGGTTGCAGGAGGGACAAGGTGCTCCAGGAGAACAGCGTTGGATTTCGATAGCAGGCCGCAAAGGAACAAGTTTGTGAACTGAAAGTGCTCATTTGTTTGAAAGGGATCCGAATCTCTTGGCTGAGACGATGTCCCCAAACAGGAAATGCAGGACAAATGGGATGTATTTTGGTACTCACACTTAGAAAAGAACCTCAGAATCCCTTCAGGAATGATGTGCAGATCCAAGACAAGATAAAATGCAGCCAGAAACGCCTGCAGCGTCACATGGAGAAACTCATACTTTGCTGAAGTGCCACATGCGTCATAGTAACTGACGGGCCTCAGAAATCCGACCTGTACATCGTCATCGCTCAGACCACAGGATAAAACCTCATCATGGGTGTAAATTAAGGTGTTCTTTTCCAGACCCAGGAGGGCAAGCTTAGCAAAGGTAGAGAACATCTTTAGCCCTGATTTAAATGTGTCTGCAGTGCAACGTGTACTTCTTCTCAGCAGTCCAGCACTCTTACTGCTCCGGCTGAGGAACACCTCTGACAGCAGGAGGAAGACATTGGTGAGAGTGATGCACGAGTCTGGCAACTCGACATCTTCGTAAACAGTCTGCAGATGCTTGAAGCTCTTGAAAATGATCCAGCTGAACAGTGGGAAAGAACAGAGACCACAGAGGTGAGGGTTTGCATCCAGCTGCACAGACACCACGTCCCGCATCCCTTGTGTGGGAAAATGACGAGACAGATACTGTTTGAGATGTTCTGGTGAGAAACCTCTCAGAAACACCTTCTTCCGGATCACTCTACTCTGGATTTCTGTGCCGGTCCGAGCAGTTAGAATTTTTCTGGAGCCTTTGAGCAATTTTCCTCTCAGCAGATTCATGAGAACTAAAAGTGGGTGTGTCTTTTCCTCAGGAGAAACCACCTCTGGAATGTTGTCTAAATCAAAGTCCATCTCGATTTCATCATATCCATCAAACGTGAATAGTACAGTCTCTGGAAATCGCAGGATGTAGTTGAACACCTCACCATCCGGGTCTCCATCTGGATAACAGTTATGTTTGAAAATCAGATCCTTCACTGAGATCTCATCAGTCACCTTAAAGCTGCTTAACATCCTGCATCTGAATGTGAAGAAGAACTTCGCTTTGGTATTCAGCTCTCTTTTGGACCACAGGTTCTGGAGTTTCTGTAGCAGAATCGATTTTCCCACGCCGGCATCCCCTGTGATTAAGATGGTCTCAGCCTGCTCATTAAACACACCTTTGTCTCCAAGAATCTCATCCAGACTCTTCAGGAAGCCCAGACTCTCTCCTCGCTCATTAAGGATTTCCATCTGTGTGTCTGTATAAAGATCCTCCAGGAGCGTTTCCTCCCTCTGAGAGTATGAGGTGAGGAAATGGGTGTCTCTGCCGAGTTCATGTCTGATTTTTTCACTGTATCTGCTAACTGAACACAGAACCCAGTGTTAGTGCAGTAAAGTTTTCAATGTGAGATCATTTCTATAGAATTTTGATGAAAACACTTACTGGGGTCTGTGTTAATCACAGGTATGTCCTTCACACACTCGGCAGGTTTGTAGTGAATCGTGTTAAACCAAGGTCGAAGGTCGATAAATGCATCATATGCCTGGTGTAGAATATGAATAAAATACGCAGAGGCCTCTTCACCTTTACTCTGCACCAACTCCAAGATTTTACGCACCTGTTTATATAAAAAAATATACATTCACTGTGAGTGTGTGTATGTCTGTATGTATGTGTGTGTGTGTGTGTGTGTGTGTGTGTGTGTGTATGTGTGTGTGTGTGTGTGTGTGTGTGTGTGTGTGTGTGTGTGTAGGAGGGAGAAAAGGATAGAGAGGAAGACAGATTTTAGTACCTGCTCTGTTTTAGTAGATGCTCGCTGGATGATCTCAATGTCTTCATTGCAGATAAATCCATTCGTCTTCAGATTGTCCAAAATGCACTGTGTATTTTTCACCTGTTCTACTAAAACCTCTCGGTGAAGTGTGAGCAACCTGCAGATGTCAAGAGGAGCACTGGCCCCATCCTGATCCACACAGTCCATCATCAGAACTAAGGAACCTTCCCTCTCTAAAAAACTCTCACACGGGCTTCATTCCCAGGTTTATTCCTGTCTGTGATAACCTCTGACCTCAGATCAGAGCTCTGTTTACTGAGCTGTCTCTGTGTGGCCTGTAGGGAACGCTGTGACACTTACTCAGAATGTTCTGTTCCTCAATGATGCTCGAACCTGAGGAGTAGAGATCAAGACTGAGTTACAGATCAGATGAATGACGCTTACTGTAAAAGTTTATTTACAAACAAACAAACAAATTAATGAACACCAACAGTGTGGACTGTGATAATATGGGTAGCTTGGCCGAGTGGTCTAAGGCGCTGGATTAAGGCTCCAGTCTCTTCGGAGGTGTGAGTTCAAATCCTGTTTCTGTTTCTTGGGCAGCTGTAGCCAATTGGTTAGAGAAGTGGCTTTGGGACCAAAAGGTTGCTGGTTAGATTCCCAAAACCAGCAGGAAAAATGTGTGGTGGTGGGGGAGTGAGCTCCACCTTCATGGCCAAAGTGCCCTTTAGCAAGGCAGCTAATCCCCAACTGCTCTCCGGGTGCCCCCATTGTGTGTGGCAGCCCACTGTTCCGTGTGTGTGCTCACTGTTTACATTAAATGCAGAGGAAATAATTTCCTTTGTTTGATTAATACAGAATATAAAAAAAAAATTACAAAATTAATCAGTGCTCTATGATTCATTATTGGAATCATCATTTGATTAGAATCATCATTTTACTTTCTACATATACACGTACACATTAAAATGCTGTAAATCATTTTATTTGTGACCGACATTACTTTTAAAATTAAGGCTTTTTTAACCAAAACCTAAAAAATAATATATATGGATATATGTTTGTATGTGTGAGTATGTGTGCATATAGGTGTAAATTTCACTTCAGTGATTTTTGATAGTAAAAAAACTATTGCTGAAATAATTTCTGTTATTCAGATGAAAACAGAATGACCAAATGCACAGACACTGTTAATGACCTTTTAATAATCAATTAAACAGTGAGATTCTTTCAGTGATACAGTTCATTATATTCTTTATCACACCAGAACATTCTTCTTTTTCACACTTATTTCACCAACCTTTTTGAAACTGAGAGCTACTTCATGGGTACTGAGTCATTCGAAGGGCTTCCAGTTTGATAGACTCTCCTAAAATTACACATTTGCTCAGTTTGCCTTTAGTTATACATTATCAATAATGATTATTGATACTCATCTATGTGAAGACACTGATCATGTTAATGATTTCTCACAATAATTATCAACAATAAAAATCTTGTGAGGTGTGCTCCGGGAGTATGGGGTCCCGGACACGTTGCTACGGGCCATTAGGTCTCTGTACCACTAGAGCCAGAGGTTGATCCGCATTGGTAACAACAGGTCGAATTCGTTTCTGGAGGGGGTTGGGGTCCGCCAAAGCTGTCCTTTGTCACCAGTTCTGTTCATAATTTTTTTGGACAGAATTTCTAGGTGCAGCCGTGGTGTTGAGGGGTTCAAGTTTGGTGGCCATAGGATCTCATCTCTGCTTTTTGCGGACAATGTTGTCCTTTTGGCTTCATCAAGCCAGGACCTCCAGCTCTCATTGGGCTTGAACCCCCGACCTTGGAATCAGTAATCCAGCCCCCCACCACCGTGCCACCATTGCCCCTATACATGCCTGTCATGATTTGCAGTTATATGATGCTCTAAGTTCATATATTAAGCCCAGTTTGACCTTTATTAGGGAGTACCAATATGGCGACCACGCGGCTTCAATGTATACAGAGCTCAGTGATTGGTTTACAAGTCGAACTTGCAACTACCAACATGGCAGACGCGTTGCCGTACCGTGGATTGTGGCACTGTGTCGTGTATCGTTGCTGTATCGTGTTTACGTTTATGGGCAACAAAGTGAAAGCGGCGTCGTCCAATCTTTGCGCATGCGCAGCAGATGGACTCCCTCGGTAAAGAGTTGCGCATGCGTGGTAAAGACTATCCTGACTGTTCCTTCTGTGGTACATAAACACCGCTTTAGACTCTAAAGAAGGAACTTTATAGACAGCAGTGAAACGGTAAACTATCGTTTTCATTCTGAGCTACAAATGAGAACAGACGGAGGGTGACACACACACACACACACCCACACACACACACACACACAGAGAGAGAGAGAGAGAGAGAGAGAGAGAGAATACGGTGAGGGATTAAATGTTCTTACCGCTTCACGCTGCTCTTCTTCTCTTCCCCTGATACAGTTCTGTGTACAGCCAGAAATAACGTGAATAAAACAAAACAATGAAAATGAAAGTGGATTTAATGGTGTGTGTGTGTGTGTGTGTGTGTGTGTGTGTTCAGTGGTAAAATGGCAGTTCTGGGCAGTGTGAGAAATCTCTGAGGCTTCATGAGGAAGTGAAAGTAAAAAAAATGCAGGAATGTGATTCAGTTCTTCAGTTACAAACAGCTCCTAAACCTCATAAACCTGGTCTTAATCTTCTGACTCTTCTGCATCCACTGGAATAGCTCTTTCTTTTACATGTTTTTTTAAAAATATGAAAATCAAAATACTTAAAGTATCATTGTGATTAGCATCTGTACTGAATAGCACAGCACCATAATCAGGGAACATGACTTGGATGGTTGTCCCGTGTCCTGTCCTTGTCCCACCACAAGAAACCCAACACTGCTTCGTCGCTGAGTTGATGTTAATAGGGTTTTATGTTTTGCTGACTTGTACAGCAAGATATTTATTATTAAATAACAAAACTGAAGGCCAAAAAACTGCGGCTCATGCACCACCACTTCGACTCACACAGAATAAACAATCTAACTCAGGTAGGCAGGCGGACTCGCAGGGAAATAAATATTGATGCAATAAATGCCACAATCAGAAGCTTGACAGATCATTAATTCATTAAATGGATAATTTAGCAAGACTGGTCATACAGATCAATGCAAAAGGCAGAAAAACGCAAACCCAGGTTTGGACACCTATTGTTGGGGAAAAACCATATTTCCTGTGTGAATTAGTATTTAGGTATTATATCATGGTATGGGGTGAAACATGTATCCTGTATAATCCAACCTTATGGTACTATATAACATTTTTAATCAGCATTTATGTTAATATAATCAACCTGATTTAACATTACAATGTGATACTATTCTTTAACTAGCTAAAATATAGAAATTGCAGTTAGTAATGCATGAATAATGTAGTTTAATGCTCAATCGTAGTAGACCAATGGACCTGTGTGTACCAGTAAAGATAACCACACTTAGAGAAAAAACATTGTAATAGTAAATTTATTTAAAGTCACAGCTCAGCCAGTCTGTCGAAAGGAATTACTTGGCCAAACACAAAAACTCCCTCGTGCAAGATCCGACTTATCAGCAAGGCCGCTTGGCACGCATAAACTCTCTTCTTTACGGAAGAAGATATCTCACAACGGACAACAACAACCAAAAAAAATTAATATGAAACTGAGCAGACTCGAATAAATTAAAACCCCGGTACACACAGAGCCATGATAAACATTAGTAAATATAGAACAAATATGAGTACAAAGCTCTCTAATAGAGCAAAACCTGAGAGAAGGTAATCATGTTTGCTTATAGGTAGAATACAT
>JAOUQZ010000026.1:7514-19166 GCA_028564935.1 Neosilurus hyrtlii
TTATGCATTTTAGCATTCAGTTACCTTGTTGTGGCTTTGGCAGGTGAAAATATAGTATGTTTTCTACTGAAATTTACAAAAAAAAAAAAATCGATAAAATTACCCTGTTTCACTTAAAGGGCCGATATCTCAAAATCACAACCTGCGACTTCCGACTCATTTTGCCAGATCGGGTCACATATATTATATGCATGTAATATAAAATGTTATGATAACGTGACAATGTTATAGAAAGTTAAAGAAATTATGCTTTACGAATGTCATATTTTATAGAAATGTTATATGATTGTTTTAGGAAGCCCCATTTACACCAGGATAACAGTCCTGCCCAGGGTGCCTATGTGAAAGCTAGACACAGGGTGATTCATTCGTATTTTTAGACTCTTGGTTGGAGTGCGTGATGATGTACCTGGTAGGTCTGAAAGCTCATACTGGTTCCGTATCTGCAGAACATGACGTAATGTTCACAGTTGTACCAGAGCAGACTGTAGTTCATGGACCCCATCAGCTTCTCCGCTCTTCTGGCCACTTCTTCTGCCTGGAGCGGTGGCCGACTGCACACCCTGTCCATGCTGTTCACCACAATCTCAGATCCATATGCAAAGTCCTCCACAGAGTCCACGCGAACACTGGCCTTTTTTGCGATCACGCCCAGAATCAGGCGCTTGTTGGTCACCATCTTGGAGATGGCAATTTGATCAACTGAGAAAATGGGCAGGATGTCAGGAATGAGGTGAGCCACACGGTTGTTGCCCAAGTAGATGCCAAAATGTGTGAAGAGTGTTCGGGGAACCTCCAGGAGATCCCCCCGCTTAAACATTGACACATCGTATGCATTTGCTTTCTGTGTCTTTTTAGTACTGTCTATAATGAGCAGTGTAAAAATATTGCTGAGGACCTGCAGGAGAAACATGGTCGGAGAGATGAGCTGCGTTTCTGAAAGGCTTGGGAAGGTTTTATCCTCCATGTAGAGACTGGGGAGGGGCATGGGGGGGATTAAAGACCTGAACCTATTCTCACACAGGTTTACGGAAAAGAATGTCACATGTTCAGCAAAATACAATAAACAATGGGTCACTGAACTTTAGCTTCAGTCCTCAATAAAAAGGACAAAAAGAATCAGGCAAAATGCAGAAAACGTAATCAGATTGAGGTCATTGTGCAACCGTGAACTTTTAATTCCCTGAAATCCATGTGTAAATGTAAAAATATTGTAAAAAATTACACATCCTTCCTTAATCTGAGTTCTCTGAGGATGCTGAATTATACTCATGAAATCTATTGCATTACTCAATTAAATCACTCATCTAAATGTAACCCATTTAACATAGAATTAAATCATGCTGGGGCAAAACACAGTACTGGTGCTGGTTTTCATTTTTTTCATGTTATGCTCCTAATAGAGGTTTAGTTTACCATAAAATATATTCTGAAGTTTTTCCTACGTGGAGACAATCTTACTTCCCTGAAAATCTCAAGTTGCTGACGTCAGTCGTCTTGCAGATATGGTTTTATGTTTCACTAAAATGGCACTTTTTCAGTGATATACTGTCTCACTTGAAAATATAAATTTCAAATACAATTTATTCATATTTCATCAAGTGTTGGTGCTGAAACAGCTGTAATATTATAGACATAATCTGTAATAAATGTTGGTTGAATTGAAGAAATCCACTCAAAACTACAGATTTTATTTCAAAATTACTAATGACTGTGTCTGTCAAAGAGCTGTAGTGTCCATAACCATGTCAATATTCATGTCACAAACCTTTAAATTATGCATCTCAGAATTGTATACTTTTTTCTGTATGATGTGTTATTGTGTGAAATCTGTATAAGCTGAGTTTCATTTGTATGAAACTTAAGATTGTTGAAAAATTTGAAATAGCAAAAGTTACGGACACTACATTAAATTAAATTATTAAATACATTGTGTATTTCTTCATCTCAATAATACTGAGTAATTCTCTTTTCAGCACCAATACTGTGTTTTAGCCGAGCTAGTGCCTCTGATCTAAACCCAGGATTGTTAAATGTCAGGTATCTTATTTCTAAAGTATAGTTACAGTCTAGTTGTGCCTTTTGATATTTAAAAATTTCTGCAATTCAAATTTTCTGACTTGTGGAGGCCAGGGTGATATGTCACCTCCTTATACTGTCAGAGTCGGTCATGCCGGAGTCCCTGCTTGTACTCAGCACCAATAAACTCTCTTCTTTAACCATTGCATTGTTTTGAGCATACTTAGCACCCCCACCCCGTTTTTGTTGAGGTACACATGCTACTTCTGAGATACCAGTGATCCTGATCCTTCTGCTCTCTGAATCCTGTGATCTGTCCTGATGTGCTACTACTGGTTGGAGTTCTTATCTTAGAAGCTCTTCGCTCCTGCTGATGAGAGTCCATAGGGGTCTACAGTAAATATACACTTAAATTATGAAAATTTGATTATATAAATGTGATAAAAATAATAAAATTATTTAAAACGTTATCAGATACAATTACAACTGGATTGAATACATGTGTATATGATGTTTCATTTTCTTATCAGTGCCCTTTCTTCCTGAATATGTATATTTTATCTCTTCAGATTATTTTTTACTGTAGACATGATGATAACAATGATGCTGCTCTTATTTCACATTCCACAATGATACAATTTTCCCAGAAATGTGAAAACAATAACCACTTTACATTGGAGAGAGACTCCACTTCACACTGTGGACTTCTGTTCACACTTTTTATGCAAGATTTTATGTAAAATACTTACGTATTCTGCTCTCATGTGTGAATTTCCCTCTGAAATTAAAGTGATCTCTCTCTCTGTAATCATCAGACACCAAGAATCAGTTTGGAACATTTATTAGAATTCAGTTAGCGGAATATAAAAACATACACGATTAACATAAAACTGTTAAATTCCAATAAACATATAAACAAACCACATTAGAGAGGCATTAAGTCCCTGTCAGTACAGTCTCACTACCACACACACAAACAAACCTGTGTTAAACTGAACACAGATGTAATGAAAAGTGATGTAGATATAGTGATGAAAGTCTCTTATCCTGCCATCCATAGGATGAAGGACAGTAGAAAGAAAAGAAGTGCTGTGGAGAGAGATAATCCCTGGAACAATATGAAAAAAATCCCAATGACTGTTGTGACAAGGACACTCCGCTGATCCCGAATCACAGATTTTAGGCACTCACAGAACTGTAGAGGAGAAGGAGAGAGGCGTTACGAGGGTGAGTTTAAATTCAACTCCCGACACACATACGCTGCTACTACTGCACTTATTTCACATTCCAGAATGATACGATTTTCCCAGAAATGTTTCCAGTAATGTGAAAACAATAACCACTTTACACTGGAGAGGGACTCCACTCCACACTACGGAATTCTGGATACATTTTTAAAGATTTTATGTAAAATACTGAAGTAGTCATTTCTGATCAGGTTTAGAATTAACTGAGGTACAGAATCCTCATAAAGTCCAGGCTGAGACATAATCATGGCCGAGAAATAGTTATTAAGGTGCAAATAGTTTTTCTCACAACAGTAATTCTGTCTCCTGAACATTTTCTTCAATGCTGTGAGGAATTTTAAACATAAAAATGTCACTATGTACAGAGATCTTAAATAAAAAGTGTCTGGGTCTCAGTAAAAAAAAACAAACAAAAAAAAAATACAATTACATTTTCTGATCAGAGAAACATTTTAAATTCACCATTCAAATAATAATAAAAAAATTTTATTATACAACCCTTATACACTCACCACTCTTGGAAGATGTTCATTCAATTGTTTCATTGTGTAAAAAACAATCACAGACACAACACAAAACTATTTAACATTCCAACTTTCTGGCTTTAGGAAACACAAAAATAAAAAACAAAGAAAATTGTACTCAAGGGCAACTGTTTTTACAGATCAAACGGAGGAAAAAAATATGGAATTACTCCATACTGATGAAGATATTATGAAATCACCAAACAAAAACATCACTAGTTCTTTTCTTTAATTTCCACCATAGATTTTCAATTGGAGTGAGGTCCGGAGTATTTGCAGGCCATGGCACTGACATTATATGTCTTTCTTGAAGGAAAGTTTTCACAGCTTCTGCACTATGGCACGATGAATTATTATCCTGAAAAATTATCAGATGAACAAATGATGATTGGTGGAATAAGAAAAGTGTCCAAAATCTCGGTATAAACTCGTGCATTTATTGAGGAGGTAATGACTGTCATCTCTCCGGTACCTTTACCTGACATACCACCCCATATCATTAATGATTGTGGAAATTTGCATGTTTTCTTCAGGCAGTTTTTATAAATTTCATTGGAACGGCACCAAACAAAAGTTCCAGCATCATCTCCCTGCCCAATGCAGATTCATGATTCATCACTGAATATCACTCTCTTCCACAGTCCATGATTGCTTTTCTTTAGCCCTCTTTAACCAGCGTAATAATGGTTTTTGTTTGGCTTTTCTGAATGTAAATCTCATTTCCTTTAGGTGATTTCTTACAGATCAGTCACAGACATTGACTCCACTTTCTGCCCATTTGTTCCGCATTTGTTTTGTTGTGCATTTTCTGTTTTCAAGGCATATACTGCTTTATGTTTTTTATGTTGATGCTTTGATGTGCTCCTTGATCTACCAGTACACTTCCCTTTTACAACTTTCCCATCTGATTTGTATTTGGTCCTGATTTTAGACACAGCTGACTGGGAACCAACATCTTTTGCAACATTCCGTGAAGATTTACCTTCAAGAAGTTTTATAATCCTCTCCTTTTTTCAAGGGCATCTCTTGTGTTGATTAATGTCAATCAACTTGGTTTAACAGCTCACTAAGGTGTGCAAGCACTCTTAACTGCAGACTAAATAGCAGATGTAATTGGATACAGGTGTTTGTTTTAAACTGCAAAGTACACGATGAATCCATAATATTTTCCATATTTTACCTCTGTTTGATCTGTAAAAACAGTTGCAATTGACTACAATTTTTTCTTCTTGGTTTTTTTATTATTTAAAAACTTCTATTCAAGAATTACATCATAAAATAATTATTTTGATGAAACAAAGAAATGTTTAAGACAATGTGTGGAACTTAATAATGTTTAGATGGTCATGTTATCAATTTCCAAGCGGATTTTAACTCTGTTTCATTATATTTTTTAGGCTGAAAGTTCCTCAAAGTAAAATCCAAAGCATTTAGGACACATTCAGGAAATTCTGATTAAAGTAAAATTGACTGCAATTAAATTATGATTGCATTAAAATTTCTAATAGAATAAAATTCTGACCAGAGTAAAACTCTGAACATTCCAAGCACACTAAAATTCTGCTTGCAGTAAAATTCCAATCACAGTAAAATTCTGATTGCAGTAAAATTCCAACCACAATAAATCTCTGACTGCAGCAATACTCAGATTGCAATAAAATTTAGATTGGAGCAAAATTCTGCTTGCAGTAAAATTCTGACTGCTGTAGAACTCTTGACTGCAGTTAAATTCTAACCACAGTAAAACTCTGACTGGATTAAAATTCCGACCACAGTAAAATTCGTGATTGCAGTATAATTCCTATTGCACTAAATCTGATTCTAGTGAAATTCTGACTACAGTAAAATTCTGATTGCAGCAAAATTTTGATTAGAGTAAAATTCCGATTGCAGTTAGATTTTATTCATAGTAAATTTCTGATTGCAGTTTGGAGATAAACTTCTCTTGCAGTAAAATTCAAATTTAAATTTATTTGTCACATACAAAATAATTCACAGTACAATATGTAGTAACCTGCTTGTTACGACTGTCCTATATTTGAAGAATAAAAATAAAAACTATCAATATCGAGGGGAAAATAAATAAATACACACACACACACACACACACACACACACACACACACACACATATATATAAGATCTTGAGTCGATTTTCCGTAGAACAGTGCTCGATACGTTGAAATCCCCTGATGAGTGGGCAACCACGAAACAGGCTTGTAAAACTGGCTGAAATTGTAGTACTGTTTTATACATATATATATATACACACACACACACACATACATACATACACACACACACACATGAATAACAATAACTATTTAAAGGCCACCAATATCCAAAGTTAAAAGTTGAATATAAATATAAAAATATGAAATATAAAAGTAGTGACGATAAACTGTGTGTAAAGTGTCGGTGCAGTATGCACACAAAGATGTCCAGTGAGTGAGGTTGTTGTGTGTGTAGAGTAGTGCAAGGTGTACAGAGAGTGCAATTCGTATGTGCAGAATGTAGTGATCATGTGTAGGGTAGGTCTACAAGGTCCAGGTACTCGTTGTTCTGGTTGAGGGCCTGAACGGCCTGCGGGAATAAGCTCCTCCTCATTCGCTCAGTGTTAGCTTTCAAGGAACGGAAACATTTCCCGGACCATGACAGAAAAAAGAGTCCATTGTTGGGATGGCTGTGGTCCTTCATTATCTTCCTTCCTATCTTAGATTCTGACTGCAATAAAATTCTGAGTGGAGTAAAATTCTGTTTGAAGTAAAATTACACCGACCACAGCAAAATTCTGATTGCAACAAAATTCTGACCACAGTAAAATTCCCATTACAAAAAAATTTCAACCACACTAAATCTCAGCAAAATGCTTATTTCAGTAAAATCTGGACCACAATGAATCTCAGATTGCAGTAAAATTCCAACTGTGGTAAAATTTTAATTGCAATGAAATTCTGATTAGAATAAAATTCTGATTGCAGTAAAATTCCTATCATAATAAAATTCTGTGTAAGACAATCATGAAGTCAAGACCAATTCAAAACATTAGGACACCACTTCCACAGGCTCAGTCAACATGGCCAGAAAACATGAGCACACGAGACACTTTGAGTATAAGAGTCATGAAATTTATATAATTTAATATAAAAGGCAAATAAAATGATACCAAGTCATAATCAATCATGAATACAGACTTTATAAAAACCCCTCCCTTTAATTTTAACAGACCGAAAATTGGAGGCCCATAAGCCTTTTTGAGCTATGGATACAATATTAAGGACATTAAGACATGACAGGTACAATGTATTGTAGCAAGAGGTGACGTGAACACAGCATTCAGACAAAATATTGTGTGGGCTTTAGCTGGAATATTAGCAAACTACCAGAAAGGTTTTTTTTGTGAAAAATAGCTATGGATTGACTGCAACCAGCATGGAGGAGAAGAATTGAGAATGTCATTCTCATCTAAAACAGCAGTATGGACTATGGGGGTTATCAAATAAATCAGAAAACCTAGATCATAATAACACCAATAATTAATTAGGAGTAGGAACATGAATCACTATCAGAGGCTTAAAAATGATGTATGGATGAAATACAATGTTACTGCTGTATACGTTGCATGATAGGACGTTTCTGTATCTTTGCAAGATAGGACGTCTTTCTTGACCTCCCCCAGTGTTAATGGTGAGGTGACACGCCTAATTCCGGAATGCACTAATCATTCCCACAAAAAAAACAAAGATTCGATAATAAAAGTAAGTAATGATACAATAACAATAATGTGGCCATACAGAGTAATAATAAGGAGCACTACAAACAATGAAATACCCTGAATCGCTACAAAACAATTTCTTTGTTTATATGTTTATGTGTTAGGGTACAGGACAAAGATCCACCAGTGATGAAGTAGGTGCTTTCTACGTGTATCCACTAGCAAGAGTTCAGTTATTTCACCAGCACCTGATCAACTAGAACAGAAGGGTGGGTAGGCACTACTAGGGAGACTGGAAAAGAAAAGGAAACACTAGCACAAATGCTTATTTGAAAAATTAATTACGAAGGCTGTGCATTCCTGTTGCCGCACTTCCAGGACACCCGAGAGAATAAGAGCTGGTTAAGAGATTAGAGATCTTTATTGTCAACTGTTGCAGGTATAGTGGAAATCAGTTTAGCAGCTCTCTGTTAGCAGCAATTATAAAAAGTGCACAAAAGACAACTGAATGTATATACACAAATCTATATATGTACATATACACATATACAGTTATCCACATATCCACATGTTCACACACAAAAAATGCATAAGTACAGGAGCAAAGGTGAAGATTTTTTAACCATAAAATACATGATGACAATTCTATATAATATTAGAGGCCTGCTCTAAACATGAATATTGCACTAAAAGGAGGATGTGATATTGCATGTTATGAACACATAACTTAGTAATCATAAGTAGTTAGTAGTCAGTAGTAAGAGTGTATAAGAAAAACGCACAAAACAGATGGTAAAATATCAGCCCACAATTTACCAGTTTAAAAGTATATAACAGCCAAGAATACATCATTACCAGTTAATGGTGATGGTTAGTCTGAACAACAGCTAATTTATATAAAATAACTAAACTAAACATTACATAACTAAAAAATGCCCAGTCCACACCGCCAAGGCCACTAAAGTTTGGCTGGACAAGAACGGCATCAAGCTCCTGTTATGGCTGGGACAGAGTCATGATTTTAACCCAATAGAGAACATTTAGGCACACATCCACCATAAATTAGTTGGACGAACGTTTCGTAACACCACTGAACTTTGGGAGGTTGTCAAGTACAAGTTTTGGACATTACCAGATGCAAGAAACTTTGAGCAAGTCTAATCAAGAGACTTGAATGTTTGCAAAAATCTAAAGCAAAAGCAATTCCATATTGACTATTTAATAATCACCCAAACATTTGCCTTCAGCAAAGATGGCGCTGGCTGTATTTCCTTTTCCTCATCCATTTCAAACCTAGACTAAAAGCTAGTCTTTTTTTAAACTTGGTTTTCGACTAGATCTAAAGGTAAGGCGTCGAAAGGTTAAAATTTCCTTACTGTTCCATTACTATTGCAATAATGTGTTCGCAATCCTCCCCTCGGCTCGGCAGACAAGTGCAGGAAGAGATGCACGTCGGAACTACAGCATCGTTTTCCACAGCAAAGTTTTTTTTTTTAGATTAGATTTAAATTTCCATCCTGCGTAATTTATGGTGCATTATTATTAGTGTCATGATTAGGGGGTGGGTTTCCTGATTTCCTGCCCTTTCCTTTCACTGTTTAATTGTTGTACTATAGAACGCAAGAATGGCAGAACAGCACAGTACAGTTTAACAGACTTTACCAGGTAGGGGATCTTGAACTTGGAAACACGATTCCTTCAAGTTTCCTTTCCTGGATGAAAGCTGCCTACTTTTTATACCCCCATCGTGCTCATAAATCATGGAACTCTGTGCTTTTTTTTTTTTTTTAATCGCGGAGATCACGGACATCGTATTTTGGATGTCTGCTCTAGAGGGGAGAAAAAAATGAGAATAAGGCTAGGATGTATATATAGGCTATTCAGTAATTTATTCAGTTTACTTAGTGAACTGTTGTATTTTTATTATGTGAGCGCAGAACTTAACATAATAAGCTTTCTGAAAGAGTTTGTAGTTCTTCTGATGGCTTTGGGATCTCAGAATCAGTGTGTAAAGCGAATGTGTGGATCACCTGTGCATATCACAAGCAATGGGTGTGTCTTTGCACAGGATACAGAACTCCTTCTGAACCCCCAGAATTAACAGTAACTCCCGAAATAGGCCCATTATATTGATTTGCGCTATTAGACAAAGATGCTCCACCCATATGTACGAGCAGAGAAAATTCAGTGCCATTTACATTAACATGGATACAATTACCATAATACGCACTTAGATTCCTAATCAGAATGATCTTTTTTCTGTCACTGTAAGGGAAGAGCTGTACTGTTTCAGCGGGTTGAATGGATTGAGCAGAGTGGCATGCAGCACACTTTTGCTCGAGGTCGCTCATGTTTTTACAGTATTTTCTTGCCTAATATCCAGGTCTCTTACAGTTATATGGCATACAGTATTAATTTGCACACTTGCACAGTCATTGTGAGGAAGAGTGAACACGCAGGTCACATTTGTTTTAAATTTTAATATGGGCAGAATTGTTTTTGGCATGTTCTGAAATCATGTATTTGTCACGTAACTGTTTCTGAGGAGACGGGCATGTTCAGTCCACACTTGGTGATACACGCAGAACATCAAGGAGACGGCAGAGTTTTAGCAATCTCGTTTACATCTGTTAAAGTCAAAGGATTTACTTGGCACATTGTACTGACAACTTGTGTAAAAGGAAAACTATCATTAATCTCAGGCACAGACTTCTCGTCACTCTACCCATAAGGTGAATAAAGCGTGGAAACATTGGCAGAGAGATTTGTAGTTTTAAACAACATAGATATTTTAGGCTTCTGAGCAACCGAATGACGCTTTATACAAGTATCTGTCATGATTTTTGATTTGATCTTTCCACATCCTTATAAGCGATGTTTGCATCTCATATGCGCATGCGAACTCTGAGCCTTCCTCGGGTTTGGCTACCAAAACCACACAGCGTGATAATGTGTGTTAAGGGAGGTGTGTAGCTTTAACTGTGTTAAAGCCTTAAATTCAGGTGAAGTGTATACAAGGTGCACATTGTGCTATTGTAGATGTGCCGACAGTCATTATAGGCTTGAAAGGCGGAGTAAAATTTAGTGTGATATTCATAGTACAAAGCACAGAGCCAGAACGTACCTGCAAACCACCATTTCTTCTTTACCCACAGAGAAGAAAAACCCTGAAGCTCACAAGAGATGCATTAAACTGGTTATTGTCTGAATTAGAGTTATATGTTGACAATTGCATTATTTCTAATTAGTTGATGGACTTAGATTTTAATTGAGAAAGTTGGTGACTCAAGTGGGTTGGGGGACTCTCCCTAGAAAGGAGAAGTGCATTTCCCTCAATTCTATTTTATTTATATATGAAAATTATATTGTGATTTGAATCACAAGAATGTGCAGTGTACTTTTAAGTTAATTGCAAGTTCAAAGTTTATTATTTTGTTAATAATTTGTTGTTCTGAAAATAAATGTGATATTTTACAATGAAAAGTTTAATATGAATTAAATCACAGATTTGTACAAGAAATTAATTGTAAAATCTTGACTTTAAGTGAATGTAAACAAATTTATCACTGCATTGTAACCAGATATCATTACTGTACCATAAGAACTCACCCTGATGACCTGATGACATTATTAAATGTGATGCTAATGTTATTTGCTTTAACCCACAAAATGTCAGTTGAATTTTAACTATTTAACTGTCAGTTACACAGCACACACGGCACATTTGCTTACTGTCTGAAAAAACACTAAATCTGCCAGCTGGTCCTGCTTTTTAGCTGATACTGCACCAGATCTCCCTCTAGCCTGGCTGCGACAGTGTCAGTCAGAGCCGGTCAGCCGGTCATCAGAGCAGTGTTTTTAAGAAACCTGCCAGGGCCCGGTGCAACTGAAAGTGGGGTGGTCACACACGTTTCTTTTCCTTAACAAACGAATGCAGAAAAATTAATTGCGAATAAGTGGTTACGCCCATGCCTCCGACAACCTATTATTACCCTTTACATGATAGCATGGTTAACTTTATTTACTCTACACAATGACAAGTTGTCAGCTGTTATAATTGCTCTAAAGGAATAACTGTGATATCCTAGTGTGCTTCATGTCTCATGTTCTCTCTGCTCTCTCCCCGCTCAGGCTAGCTGATTGTTCC
>JAOUQZ010000026.1:51714-63785 GCA_028564935.1 Neosilurus hyrtlii
CAGTAACAATAGTGAGTGACAGTAACAGGCTGAGTAACAGTAACAATAGTGAGTGACAGTAACAGGAGTGAGCGACAGTAACGGGAGTGAGTGACAGTAACAGGAGTAAGTGACATTAACAGGAGCGGGTCACAGTAACAGGAGTAGGTGACAGTAAAGGGACTGAGTGATAGTAACAGAAGTAAGTGGCAGTAAACGAAGTGAGTGACAGAAACAGAACTGAGTGACAGTAACAGGAGTGAGTGACATTAACAGGAGTGAGTGACAGTAACAGGAGTGAGTGACAGTACCATGAGTAAAAGTAACAGGAGTGAGTAGTGTATCGTGATGTTTTAATAATAAAGAGATCACTAATTTGATCATCTAATTACCAGTTTAGCGATAACAAAAATAATTGTCAATACAAAAATCAATAAATGTCAATAAAAAAAAATTGTTAAACAGGCAAGACAGACAGTAACAGGAGTGAATGTCAATAACATTCCTGAGTGACAATAACTGGAGTGTGGCAGTAAGAGGTCTGAGTGACAAGAACAGGACTGAAGAATAGGGGGTTGGAATCCTTATGTTTAATTAATATGGGAAATAACGTTAATCCGATGCCCACTAGGGGAGACATTTTATTATAACTATGCAAATTTATAATAATCCATTTGTGCCTGGTGGAGGTACCTCATACTCTATGAATGCTGCTCTAGTTTCACAAGAATTCTGTATGTGGATCCATTTCCATTTCTTCTTTTTGACTTTATACTCATGTATAGCACAGCGTCTGGGAGCTAAACAGCTTGCTGCTGTGCTAGCTGATCCAGTTATAAAGTGCTTATATGCCAAATATTTCATTCAGAACAACTCAGGAGTTCCTGATCGCTGGCCATAGCGTATCATGACTCACTGATTTAATGTTATGTAGTGAGTGTGTGCTTTGTGTATTATTCACACTCAGGCGCTGATGGTACCAGTCAGTACTGAACATCTGCCCAGATTTCACCCGGGACATTTCCATACAGTCTGTTTTAACTTTTCAGCAGTGAAATATCTTCTGATGTGTTTCATTAAATCAGTGCATGTTCAGGATATAACTTTAATACTTTCACTGTTTTTAAGCTGGTCATTTGCTTGTTATTAAAAATATTCTATCCTTCACATAATCTGTAAAATTCCCATTCGTTATCCATTCACCCCAATCTCAGTTTGCGTTTTATTTATTTAGTTAGTTATTTATTTATTTAAAAAGATAAAGGTATGTGCACAGAGAGACAGGAGATGGACAGCAGTGGAGAAGATCAAGCTAGACAGAGAGAACAACATGCATTCACTGCAAACAGAACCAATGAGTCTGGGACCCTCCGCAATCTGATTGGGTGCTGAACCGTAGCCTGGAGGCAGGCTCCGCCCACTGCCGGCCTGCTGGTGTCGCTGAGTGTGTGATCTGCTTGTGTCACTGTAGTGTATAAGGAGAAGGGGGAGGAGAGAGAGAGAGAGAGAAAGAGAGAGAGAGTGAAACTGTCTGTATGAGGGATAAAGCAGCAAGACTCGGCATCATTTACAAAGGAGCTATGGAGAAAAGGTAAGGACGTTACACACACACACACACACACATAAATTCAGAGGATGGAGAGAGTCGGTACTGCGCAAGCAGCAGCATCTGTGCTACCATGTTGCCCTGGGAGGCGAGGCACGGGGGCGAGTGAGGATCAGAGGAGGAGGTGGAGGAGATGGATGCTCACATATACACTCATGCAGAAAGGACTCATCCTGGGATGTGCTTTAAACCCACACTGACATGTCGTCGGTCTTTATTCCTCATGGTCCTGATGATCAGCAGTGCATCTTTCGTTTCTTCACTTGTCTCATATATCCATCCTTACACTACCTGCTAGATATATAATGATTTATAAACCTCACTTCATACACACACACACACACACACACACACACACACACACACACACCCTTGACCTGAATTCAGATGTGATGAAGAAGAAAACCTTGTGATGATTCACATCATGGTTCATAGTCTGCATGAACGCTAACACCTCTCATGTTCAATCCATTTCACTCTTTTTCACTCCTCCACTTTTAGTTCTCCTGCTCATATATATACTTTATCAATCCATCCTATTGATCCATCTGATCTATTCTCTCATCAGTGATATCACAGGACCTTCTGTGTTTTTGCTTGTCTCACTAGCTACAGTGCTAATGTTCTCCTCGAGTGATCATGTGAAGTGCACAGCCTGCCTAGGCCCTGGGGATCCATTATAATTATCAATAAATCTAAATTCATCTCATTGCTGGGCAACTCGGGGGCTTCCCTGCACTTGTCTCTCTTCTGTAATCTGTTATCTTTATTAAAAAAAAAAAAAGAATTCTACTGGAACACTACATTCATTCACCCATTCACTCATTCATTTACCCATTTACTCATTCAGTCATTCATTCATCTATTCCTCCACTCATTCATTTACCATTCATTCATACATTCATTTATCCATTCACTCATTTATTCATTCATTTATCCATTCACTTTATTTATCCATTCACTCATTTATTCATTCATTTATCCATTCACTTCATTTATCCATTCACTATTTCATTCAGTCATTCACACATACATTTGCTGAACTACCTAATCCTACTAAGGTCTTGGGGATTCTGGAGCCTACCTCAGCCGATTTGAGGAGAAGGCGCACTCATGCACTCACCTAGGGGCAATTTGGAACAATCAGTTAGCCTAATGTGCATGTCTTTGGACTGTTGAAGGAAACTGGAATACCAGGAGGAAACCCACACAAGTACAGGGAGAACATACAAACTCCATATAGAAACACCCTCGCTGAGCCCCGAACTCAAACCCAGAACCTTCTTGTGTAAGGTGGATGTACTAACCACTACACCACCTTTCTGTTATGAAACTCTAAAGATGACTGGATATTAAACACTCAGTTTGCACGTGCACAGTAACATTATTACCAATCAAGATTCTCCTGAATGATTACTGAAATATTCAGTAGTGTCACTGAGGAGTGTGTCACTGGCCCACGTGTCAATCACGCTAACCGCCATTAAGCAGCGAAATTCATTAATCAGACCTGGAGTTTAATGAGCTTTAATGGTGTCTGTGTTCATCTGTAGTCTCAAGCAGAAGTTCAGCAGAATGAAATGCTGTGCTGCAGAGGAAAAGGACAGATGAGAGGTTCGAGCTGACAGCAAGTGTACAATAACTTCATTAATCACGCTTTACAACCGCTGCGGGCACAAAAGTGCCTCAGATCCCGCAACATGTCCGCCTCAGATTGTAATTCACAAACGTTATCTTAACATTCACATTCACACATTCAGAAATAAACAAAGTATAAAGTGTAGAACACAAGAGTGAAAAGGGTGAAAAAGCTTAAGTTTTAATCAAACAGAGACACTGAAGATCAGTTTGTTTCTGGAGTTTGCATGATCTTCCTGTGCTTGTGGGGTTTTCCTCCGAGTACTCTGATTTCCTCCCAGAGTCCATAGATATGCACATTAGGCTAATTGCCCCGAGGTGTGAGTATGAATGTGGATGGTTGTGTGAGTGTTTTGGCCCTGCAATAGACTGGCGAGCTTTTGATGATGATGTCTGTTTTTACAGAGTCCGCTGAGATAGACTCCACCCTCCCCAGTGGGAGAAAGTGGTTTGAAGAATGTGTGAATGATATTTCAGAGGTTCAGAATTCACACATTTCTTCATTCAGGGTTTATTCACACTGCATTAGCATGAGTCCTACTCATTATCTTTAAAACTGAAACTAGTAACTCTGAAGGATCTTCCTGATCTCCTGAACACTTCATCACCCTGAGAACTTGATCCGCTCAGGTTTCTTAGAAAATCAGAAACATCTCACAGCTTCAGTACTCCAGAACTAGTCTGAACTTCCTGGTTCTAAATATACACTTTATTTTTTATAATAAAATGTATACATTATTACAGATTTATTGTCAGTTCATTTGTGCCTCAGAGAGGAAAAGACAGAGAGAGAGAGAGAGATGTGTGTGTGGGTGTGAGGGGGAAAAAAGTTTTTTAAAAAGTTATTTCAGTTTTAACACCATATATAACATATAACATTTATACATTTATAAGTTATATACCTCAACACAGTAATGATGTAGTATTCATACATACTTGTGTGTGTGTGTGTGTATGTGTGTGTGTGTGTGTGTGTGTGTGCGTGCTTCACTGTCCCCTCCACAGGGCCGAGTGTAAGATGAAGGGAGATTATATTTGGCCTATAAAACTCGGTGTGTGCCTTCAGTGGATCTGATAGACTGCATTAGTGCAAACACACACACACACACACAAGCACACACACATTGTAGTTTGTATTAAAGGTAAGGAAAACGAGTCCCAGACACTTCTATTCCTTTGATTTAAAAAAGTGTTTTGGATTTTTGGTTGTTCTTGGTCAGTCCCAGGCTACTGCAGTTAGCAGGAGAGTGAAGCACATGTACAGAACATATACACGTAAAAGCAACTTCGTACCATATTGTGAGTGTCGAGTGATCAATTGATTCTGGTAATAAACAACAGTGGTGAACATTGTTTAAATTAGCAGTGACTGCTTCTCATCAACATAATTATATTAAATAAAAATGCCTTAGATTCTTCTTCCAAATACTCAATTTATCCAAAACACATATAATTTCTGTAAAATTCAAAACATACCTTCAAAACGTTCCCACTTTGATTTCAGCTCTTGTGTTATTAATTGATTTCATGTAGTTTAAACACTGTTAATTTCCTTTGACCCTCTCAGTCTTTGCCACCGCACGGCTGGCATTGTAATAAACACAGATGCCTTTGCACTAACACAAGTTTCTCCTTTGGTTCATTGGTATTTTTAAATGCATGTTTGTGCTCCTGTAACATGCCAAACTGAGAAAGTTTTAAAATAAATATTTTTTCAATTTAAATAATTACTTTCTGTACATTTACTTACTTTGATATATGATTATTAAAGTGCACTGTATAACCTGTATTCTTTACAATGTAGAGATGCATACAAATCCACGTCTGACTACAGTTCATGCACTGTTAAAATATCGTACATGGATGCTAGCATTTAGTAAAATACAGAAGCCTTGAGAAGATTAGAAAAATAGGGAACGTTATTTCACGGGAGCAGGTCTAAAGTTCACTGTCTTGCATTTCTCTTCAATCAAGTCCTGATGCAGGCTGAAATAACTTAACACCTTGCTATAAGTAAATCGTTATTATGGAAAGACAGTACTTGTTATCCTGAGAGTATGACTTAAATAACTCATTATCATGAAAAATCAAATATATGAGTGCATGTCCACTCAAGGTTTCTGTAGTAAAGTCATGCAAGCATGATCAGTACACTTACTGATGAAATGTAATGCCTGACGTTTCCCTAATTATCTTTGTGTATTTGAGTTTGCCCCACGCTACTCTTGCGGCATGTTGATTTTATGCATACACAAGATGGCAGCTACGTTACACATGTAAATGACGTGCATTGCTTCTATGTGTATATGTTTTACACGTGCACTCACAGACCACCATTATTGGCTAGTTATGGCAGTTTCATATAATACATTTCTATTCCTGTAAAACCCAATATTTAAATAAACCTATGACTCAGACACTTTTGTCACATTGTGTATTTCAGATGACATACTGATGGCTTTGTTTTCACACTGTCATACACCAGGGAACACTGATTTACTTTCTTTAATCTGGTTTCAGTCTGTGGTAGTTCTTCCTCCAAACCACATGGAGGCGCCACAGGGTTCTCCAGACAGCAGCAGTGAGGAATGTACAGTCCTGGAGGCTTTTCCTGACAAAGGAACAGTTTGCTCTCAACATAAAGGAAAAGTAGGACACACACACACACACACACACACACAGAACCAGAGATTAAAAACAGCACAACATAAAAAAAAAAAAAACCAAATAACCAAAGATAAATTTTAGTAAAGATAAAGAAGATAGTATTCCCGAGGATATTATTGTTCTCGGGTCCCATGTTACAAGTATACACTTGTTGTAAGACTTACGGTTGAAATGGCATCTCCTGTGACTTGGTTCCTGATACTTCTGACTTGAAAAAATAAACAGACAGAATAGCAGTGTAGCAGCATAGGAGTATGGCAGTATCATATTATGGTAGCATGGCAAAGTAGTACTGTTGCCGTGTAGTAATGTAGCAGCGTTGCAGCGTAGTAGTGTGCAAGTGTAGAAGTGTAGCAGCATGGCAGAGAAGTGTCGCATCATAGTAGTGTAGAAGCATGGCAGTGTAGTATTGTTGCAGTGTAGAAGTGTGCAAGCATAGTAGTGTTGCAGCTTAGTAGTGTATAAGCATGGCAGTGTAGTAGTGTTGCACTGTACTAGTGCAGTGTTGCTGTGCCATGCTGTACACTACTACGATGCTACGCTACTACACTGCCATGCAGTACACTGCTATGCTGCTACACTATCATACTGGCATGCTGTATGCTACTACACTGCTAAAGTACTACACTGCCATTCTGTACACACATGGCAGCATAGTAGTGTAGTAGTGTTGCAGAATATTAATGTAAGAGCGTGGCTGCATAATATTGTTGCAGTGTAGTAGTGTACAAAATAGCAGTGTAGTACTGTAATAGTGCAGTGGTGTACAGCAAGGTATTTTACGACTGCATGATTGGCAGTGTACTACTAAAGCAGTAAAGTAGTGTACAGCATGGCAATGTAGTACTGTAACAGTATACTAGTGTAGAACAGGGCAGTGTAGTACTGTATCAGTGTAGTAGTGTACAGCATGGGAGTGTAGTAAAGTAACAGTGTAGTAATTTACAGCTGGCAGTGTAGAACTGTACCAGCATAGTTGTGTACAGATGGCAATGTAGTACTCTAGCAGTGTAGTGCTCTAGCAGTGTAGTACTACTGTAGTACAATGCTGTACAATACTACACTGCCAGCTGTAACTTTGCTATACTGTTATAGTACTACACTTCCATGCTGTACACTACAACACTGTCAACTGTACACTACTACACTGTGACAACAGTGCTATGTAGTAGTGTATGGATGGCAGCGTACTACTGTATCAGTGTATTAGTGTACAGCATGGCAGTCTAGTACTATAGCAGCGTAGTACTGTAGTAGTGTACAGCATGGCAATGTAGTACTATAGCAGCATAAGTATTGTACAGCATGTCAGTGTATTAATGCAGAAGTGTAGTAGTGTACAGCATGTCAGTGTAGTACTGTAGTAGTGTACAGCATGGCAGTGTAGTACTGTAGCAATGTAGTAGTGTACAGAATGGCAGTGTAGTACTGTAGCGGAAAGTAGTGTACAGAAGGGCATTGTAGTGCTGTAGCAGAGTAGTAGCATACATCATGGCAGTGTAGTTCTGTCACAGTGTGGTGTACAGCATGGCAGCGTAGTAGTGTTGCAGTGTAGTACTGTAGTAGTGTATAAGTGTACAGATGGCAGTGTAGTACTCTAGTACAGTGAAGTAGTGTACAGCATAGCAGTGTTGTGCTGTAGCAGTGTAGTAATGTCACAGTGTAGTAGTGTACAGTTGACAGTGTTGTACTGTAACAGTGTAGTAGTGTACAGCTGAAAGTGTTGTACTGTTGCAGTGTAGTAATGTACAGCTGGCAGTGTAGACCTGTACCAGCATAGTTGTGTACTGGATCCTTTTCCCTCTGTATAACCTTAACAGTACGATCTGGCCAACATGGATCCAGCAGACCTACATCAGTTGAGAACTGTACTGGAGCAACAAGGAATCATGCTGGGAAAACAACAAACCCAGATGGAGAGGATTTGTTAGAACATGGCAGTCATGTCCACAGCCATCGTTGATCTTGCTACAAAGGTACAGCAACTGTTTCAAGACCCACCACAACCACTTGCTCCAGCAGAGTGTATGTCTCCAGCTGGCAGCTGACAGCCCCCCCCTCCCCCCCCCCCCCCCCTTTGCCTCTTCTGGAGGAGGAGGTCGGTGTACCATCTGCCTGGGCTTTTGTTTGTCAGGGTCAGGGTCAGTGCGTCTGGCTCTCTACCCTGGATCTGCTCCTCAGGGTGGACTCATTGTGAAGGTTGTGAGTCCTGCTGCTGTGCGGCTTAAGCTCCCCTCAAAACTCCACCACATCCACCCCACCTTCCTCGTTTCCAGGATTAAACCTGTCCTCAGTAACCAGCTCTGCCCAGTTCCCAAGCCCCCTCCCCCTCCACGGCTCGTCGATGGCTCAGAGGCCTTTACAGTTAACCAGCTTCTGGATGTTCGTCGCCGGGGCCGTGGTCTCCAGTTCTTGGTGGACAGGGAGGGTTATGCTCCGGAGGAGAGGTGTTGGGTTTCTGATCGGGACATTCTGGATCGTGGACTTGTCAGGGACTTTCTGAGAGAACACCCACTCCCCCCAGTCAAGACGCCAGGAGGCGTTCGTAAGAAGGGGGATACTGTTAGTACTCCTTCTAGTTAACTTTGTGTTCTAGTATTATGTGCTTTTGTTTGTCCCCTTTGGCTTTCCACAGACTCATTATTGGGCTCAACCGTGGCTCGTTGCCTGCCTCACTTGTCTGTCTATATAAGCCCTGCATTTCCCCACAAGCATTGCCAGATTGTGCCAGAGTTTTCTCTTGTGCCTTTTCAGCATTTGTCTATATCTCTGCTTAGTAGTTTTTGACCTTGCCTGTTCCTTGACGATTCTTGCTAACTTTTGTGATTTTTTTGGATACCTCTACCTCTGTTTTTGACTTCTAGGATATCTCTGACCTTTGCATGTTTTTTGACCACGAGTTTGCCTACCATTTTGGATTGTCTGCCTATCTATTAAATACTGTGCTCTTCACATCTCCTGTCTGCATGTGGATCCTTTTCCCTTTTTGTAACCTTAAAAGTACAGCATGGCAGTGTAGTAGTGTAGAGCATGGCAGTGTAGTACTGTAGCAGTATAGTAGTGTACAGCATGGCAGTGTAGTACTGTAGCAGTATAGTAGTGTACAGAATGGCAGTGTAGTATTGTAGCAGTTTAGAAGTGTACAGCTGGCAGTATGATATTGTAACATTGTAGATAATATGTACATAATGGCAATGTAGTACTATAGCAGTAAAGAACAGCATGTCAGTTTATTATAGTAACAGTTTAGTAGTGTACAGCGTAGCAGTGTATTAGTATAGCAGCATTGTAGTATACAGAATGGCACTGTAGTGCTGTAGTAGTGTACAGCATTGCAGTGTAGAATTGTAGCAGTGTAGAAGTGTTCAGCATGACACTGAAGTACTGTAGCAATGTAGTAGTGTACAGCATGGCAGTGAAGTACTATAGCAAAGTAGTAGCATACAGCATGGCAGTGTAGTAGTGAAGCAGTGTAGTATACTGCACAGCAGTGTAGTACTGTAGCAGTGTAGTAGTGTACAGCATGGCACTGTAGTTCTGTAGAAGGGTAGTATGGCAGAATGGTACTGTAAGATTGTGGTAGTAAACAGCATGGCGGTGTAGTACTGTAGCAGTGTAATAGTGTACAGCATGCCAGTGTTGTATTGTAGCAGTGTCGTAGAGTACAGCATGGCAGTGTAGTACTGTTGCAGTGCAGAAATGTACAGCAGGGCATGGTAGTACTGTCGCAGATTGGTGTACAGCATGGTGGTGAGGTAGAGTTGCAGCAAGTTGTGGTCAGCATGGCATTGTAGTACTGTAGCTGTGTAGTAGTATATAGCATTGCTGTGTAGTACTGTAACAGTGTAGTAGTGTACAGTATGGCAGTGTAGTACTGTTGCAGTGTCGTAGTGATCAGCATGGCAGTATAGTAATCTAGCAGGGTAGTAGTGTACAGCATTGCAATGTAGTATTGTAACAGTGTAGTCATTTACAGCATGCCAGTGTAGTACTGTAGCAGAATAGTAGTGTACATCTGGCAGTGTATTACTCTAAAAGTGAAGTAGTGCACAGCATAGCAATGTAGTACTGTAGCAGTGTAGTAGTTAACAGCATGTCAGTTTATTAGAGTAGCAGTGTAGTAGTGTACAACATTGCAGCATTGTTGTGTACAGCATGGCAGGGTAGTACTGTAGCAATGTTGTAGTGTACAGCACATCAGTGTAGTACTGTAGCAGTGTTGTAGTGTACAGTATGGCAGTGTAGTACTGTAGCAGCGTAGTAGGGGACTGCATGGCAATTTATTACCCTAGCAGTGTAGTAGTGTACAATATGTCAGTAGTATTGTAGCAGTGTACTGCATTGGAGTGGTGTACTATAGCAGCGCAGTACAGTACAGCATGGCAGTGTAGTTCTGTAGCAGTGTAGAAGTGAACAGCATCTCAGTGTAGTATTGTAGCAAAAAGTAGAGTACAGCATGGCAGTAAAGTAGTGTAGCAGTGTAGTAGGATGCAGCATGGAAGTGTAGTACTGTTGCAGTGAAATAGAATAGAGTATGGCAGTGAAGTACTGTATCAGTGTGGAAGTGTACAGCATGGCACTGTAGTACTGTAGCAGAGTAGCAGCATACAGCATGGCAGTGCAGTGTAGTATTGTTCAGCATGACAGTGAGGTACTGTAGCAGAAAGTAGTGTACAACATCACCGTGAAGTAGTGTACAGCATTGCAGTGTAGTACTGTAGCAGCAGAGTAGTGTACAGCATGGCAGTGTAGTAGTGTAGCGGCGTAGATGTGTTCAGCATGGCACTGTGGTTTCGTAGCAGTGTACTAGTGTACAGCATGTAGTACTATAGCAGCATATTAGTGTACAGCAGGGAGGTGTAGTACTATAGCAGCGTGTTAGTATACAGCATCATAGTATCGTTTTGTAGCACAGTAGCAGTGTACATTATGGCAGTGTAGTCCTGTTGCAGTGTCATAGTGTACAGCATGTCAGTATAGTTTTTTCGCACAGTAGTAGTGTACAGCATGGCCATGTACTAGTGTACAGCATGGGAATGTAGTACTATAGCAGCATAGGAGTGTACAGCATGGCAGTGTAATACTGAAGCAACATAGTGATGGCCAGCATTGCAGTGTAATAACGTAGCAGCATAGTGATGGACAGCATTGCAGTGCACAGTATGGCAGTGTAGTACTGTTGCAGTGTAGTATTGTACAGAATGGCAGTGTAATACTGTTGAAGTGTCGTACTATACATCATGACATTGTAGTACTGAAACAGCGTAGTGTAAAGCATTGCAGTGTAGTTCTCTAGCAGTTTAGTAGTGTACAGCAGAGCATCGTAGTTCTGTAGCAGTGAAGGACTGTACTGCATGGTAATTTAGTACTGTAGCAGTGTACTAGTGTACAACTTGGCAGTGTATTACTGTAGCATCATATTAGGGTCCTGCAGGGAGGTGTAGTACTATAGCAGCGTATTAGTGTACAGCATGGTAGTGTAGTCCTGTTGCAGTGTAGTAGTGTAGAGCATGGCTGTGTAGTAGTGTAGAGCATGGCAATGTAGTACTGTTGCAGTGTAGTAGTGCACAGCATGACAGTATAGTTTTGTAGCACAGTAGTAGTGTACATCATGGTGGTGTAGTACTGTAGCAATGTTGTAGTGTACAGCATGGTAGTGTAATAGTGCAGCAGTGTAGTAGTGTACAGTATGGTTGTTTAGTACTGTAGAAGTGTACCAGTGTACACCATGGCAGTTTAGTACTGTTGTAATGTAGTAGTGTACAGCATGATTGTGTAATACTGTAGCAGTGCAGTAGTATACAGCATGCTAGTGTGGAACTGTTGCAGTGTAGTAGTGGACAACATGGCACTGTAATACTGTAGCAGTGTATTATTGTACAGCATGCCAGTATATATATACAGAGTAGTAGTGTACAGCATGGTAGTGCAGTACTGTAGCAGTGTACCAGTATACAGCATGACAATATTGCACTGTAGCAGGGTAGTGGTGTAGTACTGTAGCAGTGTACTAGTGTACATCATGGCAGTAAAGTACTTTAGCAGCACAGTAATGTACAGCATGGTTGTATAGTACTGTAGCAGTGTAGTAGTGTACAGCATGGCAGTGGAGTACTGTAGTAGTCTAGTAGTGTTTAGCATGATAGTGTAGTATGTAGCAGTGCAGTAGTGTATGGCATGG
>JAOUQZ010000026.1:114535-124931 GCA_028564935.1 Neosilurus hyrtlii
TAGTAATAGTTGAGATAGCAGTAGTGGAAGTAGTTAGCTGTAATATTGGTTATACCAAAAGTAAAGTAATAGAGATAAAAAAGCGTCACAGTAGTAAGGCCTGCACACCCATGGGAAAATGACAGCACACTTCCGTCTGCACATAGGGTTTGATTTGTTTTAAAGAGAAATGAACCTGATTAATAAACTGCAATCATTTGGGTAATGGTCGACCGCCAACAGCTGGGTGTTTGGAAGGAATAAACATTATAGTTTTACGGTATTATTTAAAACGACAAAAACGCAATCTAAAGAAATGTCTCCATCAGCATGGCTGAAGAGATTAAACTTAAACTCCACCCTAAAACTCACTTTACCTGTTCATATAAAAGTGCTGATGATGGATAACACTAAAGTGCCACTGCATCACTTTCTCACATCAGTCCCACTACTCTGCTACTAGAATGGCATTATGGGTAATGTAGGAAACTGTGGATCCAGACTGGCATATTGATTTAATTGTAAAATACACTTTAAATGGTTAAATGTTAAATTTATATGTGCAGGTGTACAGTGAGGTTGAAGTTTACCGTTAGTGAACAGAATTAGCATTTCTGTGAGAATAATTATTATTTTCATTAAAAGAGCTGTGTATTGATTTCTACCTGAAACCATTTGCCGAAAAAAATCATCTAAATATGCCATGAATGTCCAAAAGTTTGTTTAATATTTTTTTAGGTAGTCAATCAAAAGCAGTCGAGAGTGTCTGACTCCGAATATGGAGCACATAAAAATAGATTGTAACCTCTTGTTTATTTGTAACTTCCTGTTGTTCTGAACAGTTTTGAAAGATTAAGATCATGTTGAAAATCCCGAGAAAACTCAATGTAATGTTAATGTCTTGTAGCCGTCATAAACCAAATTTCAGTCTATATGAATGATTATGATAACACAATTCATAATCTTTAGGAAATTTTCTTCAAACAATGATCATACCTCCCCTTTAACAAATATCAACCATCAGATTTATTCATCACACCTCCTCCTTAATGACTATCAACCATCACATTTGCTCATCACACCATCCCTTTAATGAATATCAGTCATTAGATTTACTCATCACAAAGCCCCTTTAATGAATATCAACCATCAGATTTACTCATTAAACCTCCCCTTAAATGAATATCAGATATCAGATTTACTCATCACACCTTCCATTTAAGGCTTCTTCTCTCTTATGAAATAAACTGCATCTTGCAGCTAAGTATTTCTTTACATATTTTAAATCATTTTTTACTTCCTACAATAGAATATAGAAATCACACCATTTCGAAATGTTCCTTTAAACACAATCATAACGTCCTTTTAAAAGTCAGGAAGTTTCTCTTTTATGATGGATTTCTCATTTACATCTAGAGTCTAGATATATTTATTATTATTCTCAGTGTAGGTATAAAATAATTCAGGGCCATCTCAGGGCCGGGCCAAGCCGGGCCAAGCCGAGCCGGCCATCCCGGAGCCAGGCTGTGCCGAGTCCCTGGTCTGAGCGAGTGTATGACGCAGTACCTATTTTGTAGGGAGTACTCTGCAGAATTTAGAACACGTTTCCAGCAGAGGAGTTTAAATGGTCTATCAGCGTTACTGTCTGTGAAGAACGATGACTCTGTTCGAGACTCACCACACTCAGCACTTTACAGCTGCTGCAGTCGCTGAAGGACACACACACACACACACACACATTCTCTTCGATTCTCTTCATCTTTACCGAGCTGACTCTTACAGAAAACTTACACACTCGTCACATGGCTTCAAATTTCACACCATTTTACACTCAATCCATTTACATTCATCTGATTTCCCCCCAGTGGTGTAGTGATTTGCACGTCCACCTTACAGCAGGAATATCCTGTGTTTGAGTCCCAGGCTCGGTTAGTGTGGTTTTTTGTGGAGTTTGCAGGTTCTCCCCATGCTTATGTGTGTTTCCTCTGGGTATTCTGGTTTCCTCCCACAGTCCAAAGACATGCACATTAGGCTAATTGGCTGTTCCAAATAATTCCAAATTATTCATTTTCACATGATTCAAAATCTTATTTATATGTTAAAAATGTATTTGTCTTTAAATTATTAAATATTTTAAAAATCACATTAAATTAGAAATGTAAAAATAATTTACTTTTTTTTCTTTCACATCTAATTTTCTTTTATATAATTTATAAGCCATAGATGTTATTTACCCCCAAATGATTCCTTTAAAATGATTTATTCATTTTTAATGTGACTCTTTAAACAATGCTGGTATATTCATTTCATTTCACTATTAGTTTATTTCTACGATACCATGACTGAACTCTTTTCAGTGTCAGAATCATGATTAACCCCCAGTGCAGCTAACTGGGTTATCAAATGCCGGCCATGTCTCTCACTGTCTGTTGTGAGAGGCATGTAAAAGACCCATTGCCGATTTTCGTCAAGCGTAGCTGCATAGCTGTCAGCGTGTTTCTGCTCTGCAATGGCCTGGCGAGCTGTCCAGGGTGTACTCCGCCCTCGCCCAGAGTCGGCTGAGATGGGCGCCAGCCTCCCCGCGACCCTAATTAGGATTAAGCGGTTCAGAAAATGAATGGATGAATGATGAGAATCATGAATAAGTGTCAAATGATTCATTTTTCATATGATTAATTTTCCCTATATATTAACTGTATTAACTAATTAATTTCCCTATGAATAAACTAGGGATTTATATATTATCTCTGTTACACAGTGTCACGTTTATGAGGTCACATGCAATTTCTGGGTGTTAGATGAAAGGCATTTTCTCTCACACGTTCTCCATGATATAATACTTTGTAACCTTTACCTTAACATCAACCATCAAAACTAAACACTGTACCTCAACCTTTACCCTAAACCGACCATAAACCTCATTCTAACCTCAGCCCTAAAACCCAGTCTGAACCCTCAAAGAGAGCTTTAAAGAAGATGAACTCTCCTGGTTAAAAACAGATTCTAGTCCTCAACATGTAGCAAGTACACACACACACACACACACACACACACACACACACACACACACACACACATAGACATGTGAAACAGATGTGAATTTTCTGTAATGGGATTTTAAATTAACTTGATCTGGGCAGTGAATGTTTAGCATATGGGCCCAGCGGCATCTTCATTACTAAGAGTAGAAAATTTTTAAAGAAAAAGAGGCTTTAAAGAAAGAATAGATCCCAGTTATTCATCAAGGATGGAGAAATCTTAACATAAACCCATCGTGGAGCTAAGAACAAAGTTACATTCTTCAAACACACACACACATATATATATATATATATATATATATATATATATATATATGAGTGTGTGTGTGTGTGTGTGTGTGTGTGTGTGTGTGTGTGTGTTTGTGTGTACGTGAGTGTGTGTGTGTGTGTGTGTGTGTTGTGCAGTTAAACAGTGCAATCCTTAAGGACGTCAGACATTCATTACAGATTTGAACAGAAAGGTTATAAAAGAGCTTGAACAGAAGCTGTGTTAATGTTTTGCATGTGCTTCTGTAGATTTCAATATAGATTCTCTTGAAAAGATGAAGAATTCTGTAGCAGTCCTTTTTTTTGGGGTGGGCGCAGTTTTTTCCCACTTTGTAATTCTTCAGTAAAACAGTATTCGGCAAACATTTTGATTAACTTCTTTGTTCCGAGTGCACAACAGTCAATATACTGTCACAGGACACGGCCATGCGATAACCAAAGATTCATTATAATAATCAATAATAATATCCTTAATAATATTAATCTGAATAATAATCATAGTAATGAAGCGATGATTGTAATATTAATAATAATAAGAAGAAGAAGAAGAAGAACAATTAGACAACATATAATACCCTATAATTAGTTTTATAATTCTTGATATATAAAAAAGTTTTAATTTGAGGTTAATACTGTTCATCGATTACTTAATATACCTTCCTATAAGGTCTAATATGTCATATTTTATTGTCAAATAGTAAAAATAGCTAGTGATTTTATCATATCTAAGATTCCCTAACTTGAAAAATGAGTGAGTTTTTGTTTAAAGCTGCAGTATGTAACTTTTGTTTTTGTATTAAAGACTCTGTGTTGGATTTCAAGTTTTCTTGCACCGCTAAAACTCATTTACATTTCAACAGTAGAAATTTATGCTCGTCTCTGGTCACATGGTCAACAATAACTGGCTTTTTAAAGTTTATTACAATTTATCCCTTATTACCCGGTTTTGGAGTTAGCTAGATAGAGGTGTTGCAGTATTACTTATCTACTTCACTAATAGTGTTTCTTTTTGCAAATATAGCGAACATCTGGCTATAGAATTCTCGTTCATGTTGCAATTCTACCATATTAACATGCATACTTTTGCTTAGCTAATTATCCTGCTAGCTAGTTTCTTAGCATCTTCATCAGTTTGATTGACTTCACATTTAATATAAATCCAAATAGATGATAGCAGCTATATGATTGTTATTTTACTTGATGTCCTCGCAGATCATTTTGTTTATGAAGCCTTAAACACTTAAATATGGTTTATATAAACACTGATTTGAGGCTCACTGTGGGTCTAATATGACTTTTCTTCACTGAGTGGCTTGCAGGGACCAGAGATGGTTAAATCCAAATCCCTAAATAAATCACAGGAAGTTAATTACTGCAGCTTTAATGAAGATGGCTTTATTTGGTCCAAAGAGTGAAGTATGGTTTATTGTGCCACTTTTAAAAATAAACACTAAAATAAAAGAACCAATCATAATTTTTGTTGGGCAGACACACCCTTCCAGTAGTCGAGGATGTCGTGAAGGTCCTCGTCTTTAGCAAACTGTACTTTTCTCCGTAACGCGTGACCGGCAGCCATGAACTCTTCTTCATCCCTGTGACGTTTGCGGTGAAGTTTGAACCGTTCCCACAGACTGAGTGATGGTCGGCAGGTGTACTCTGGGCTGGAGTACCCACTGAGGTTGTGGTACTGCGGTGAAAGCTGTGAATATAACAACTCATGTGGCCGAGAACGGGTTAGCGGCTCCAGGATGGATGACTTCCTGCTTCCAGAAATCTCCAGTTGCTCCTCCATGTGGTGTGGGCCAGGGTACGAATGCCGGTGCTCTGTGTAATGTCGCATTCTCTCCACCTCTGACTTCGATATCGCAGACGTTGGGGTGACTGTCAGAATGCCGAACTCATCTAGAGAATTTTTCTCGATGTACTTGGACTCTGTTCGATAGGCACCATCTGAACGGAAAGATCGAGGGCTGCGCAGAGAGCCACTCGATGATGTGCTGGCACGCTTTAGTGGTGCTTCCATGCTGTGGTGCCTCTGTAGCGGGTGGTGATATCCTCCTTTATACACCGGTGACAGAAGACCTGACGTGCCTTGTTGGTGCTCAGATATAAGAACCAGCTGAGGCTCAGCGGTGGACATGGCTCCAGATTTTACTGCCTGGAAAGATGCTGATTCAGATTTAAGTGCATCAATGCAGTTGTTAATGATCTGATTCACTTTGTCCACTTCTTTGGCTATTGTGGAAATTTCTGCCACAGATCCTTGGTTGTTTTCCGATAGAGGAATACTGCATTCAATGCGATCTGGCTGGTCTGACCTCACTTCTATATAATTCCCTTTTGTTGTTTTGGGTGTTTCAGACAGTTCCTGTACCTTGTATGGGTCTTTCTCACTGCCTGCTGGTAAATATGGCATCCTCTGAATGGGCTCAACCGTGGACATCATTTGCTTCTGTGTTAGCTGAGAAATAGTCCCACCTTCCATTTCAGCCCCATATTTCATCTCTATAAAATTTCTCTTCATCTTCTCAAGCTTCTTGCTCTTTAACTCATCTTCTTGCTTGCGTTTTCTCAGGCAGTGGTACACCATACCCAAAACAATGACCATTCCGAAGAAGCAACCCAGTATTGTCATGATATAATGAGTGGCTGTCGAGTCATTAGGAACATGCTCTTTCATTGTCCTTGTAACGGTGGAGAGAGTCAGGCATGTGTGGTTATATCTGAGAGAGTTGCGTATGGAGGCCACACAGTATGTATAGTTTGTATGGGATTTAAGGTTGAGCAACTCGATCTCCTCCCTTTGGCTTTTTAGGTTCTGTATATCAGTAAAGAAGCTGTTGTTGTAAAGGACAAGAATATACATCTTACGGAAAGGGTTTGGTATTTGGACTGTGATAACTGCACTAGTGTGTGTCACCTCTTTAAGCTTCATGATTGTGTGGGCATCTGGGTCGAAATAGGTTGGGCTGATGTTAATTGGTTCGTCTGGAGGTGTCCCTGATGGGCAGTCATCCAATCCACAAGGGCTCAGATCTGGCAGGATTGTAGGGGTTCCTCCGTCTGGAGATCCAAGCAGGTATGGGGTGACATTATCAACTGTACAGACTGTCGAGAGAGCGTGGAAAGCGTTCCGGTATGTTGGCATCCTTGCATTTTGGCTTAAGAGGCTATAGCCAGAAAATCCAGCAGGAGTATCACATACCATCCTCTCACTTGTCCTGTTAGGGAACGCTACCAGCCAGTGCAGGAATCCGAGCAGCTCGCAAGAGCATGTGAACGGGTTTGAGTAGAGCTCGCATGTTGTTAGTTTTGATAGTCCACGGAATGTACTTCCCTCCAACCTCTGAATCCTGTTCATTGAAAGATCAATATTCTCAATAGCAGGACACTCCCAGAATGCATTGGGTGAGACAGTTTCAATCAGGTTTGCTTGAAGGTAGAGGTACTGAAGACGCCCCAAGCCTCGCAGCATGCCCTCTGTTAAGTTCCGTAGCTTGTTAAAACCAATTTGCAGTACTTGCAAATTGAACTGAGTAGAGAAAGCACCATCTTCTATGTAAGAGATGTCGTTCTTGGTCAAGTTCAGGTAAGTGAGGTTGCTGAAGCGACTTAGAGCAGAAAGATGGATGCTCCGAATCTTATTTTCATTGAGCCGTAGGTCAACAATTGTGCTGTTGATATGGAGTGGAATTGCTTCGTACGGCGGCTGGTTCTGGCTGCAGATTGCCAGCCACACAAACCCCTTCTCCCCTTCGATTAGCCAACAGTCAGCATGGGCCACGGGCAAGTGTGCGAACGAAAAAAAAAAAGTACCCATGGTCCAGCAGAGTAAGGCACTGGTCACTATTCCTTGAAAATTTCTAAGTGACTGAGCTGTATTGGTCTCATGTGGTTCCCTCATGGCTCATACAGGTGGTGGCAGAGGTTCACCCTCTGGGAGAAGAAAACTACAAGCACGTAATCACAATCCTGCTAGCAACCAAGCTGGTCTGGACTGTTCCTTCAGATCATTAGTCCAATCAGATTCAATGAAAGCTGTTTGCTGTAGTTTCCTTTTCATGCCAGAAAAAGATGTCCAGGTATGATCTCAGACTTTAACCTCTGGTCAGATTGAACCTGTGTGATGCTCCTTAAATTGCTGGTGGACAAATGCTTGTTTATTCTCCACATTTCTATCATCTTCAACTCTGAAAAACAAAAAGATAATTAACATGAGATCTAAAGCAATAAAACATTCAGAATGTCACATAACGTTAGCATGATAGATTTACTGTCAGGATCAGCATTATGGTTCCATCATTATAATTACTTTATGTATTAGTTTAAGTACATTTTATTGGCTACCAGCTGTGATTTTGAGAAACAGCATTAACAAATCAGAATCATGCCTTTGTTTTTTATTATTTGAAAGCTACTAGGCAGCTGTTAATATTTTTTGTTGAGGAAAGTTGATGAAGTCATGAAGGGTTGCTGATAGAGGAGACACAGGTGAAGATCTGGATTTATCAGTTAAAAAATGCTGTGCTTCTGAATTCAGTATACAAAGTCAGGAGTCCAACAGGACTGAACCCCACCACCACATCGGCTGCTTTTAGATATGTTGTTGTTTGGCTGACTTTACAGTCTAATCGCCTCTCATACTCAAGCCAGCTCCACCTGTGTCATCAGGACAGGTACGACCCAGGGGTCCCATTCTAGCGACTGGGTGAGCAAACAGGGCACTGACGCCCGTCTGTGAATTAGCCTCTTTCATTCTGGAAAAGTGATCTAATTAAAGGCAAAGATACGTTTGCTGTATGATTATTCACGTTTCATGTTTGGAAGATTGAATAACGGATTGAATCACATAAATATAACATGACAACATGACTCCTATGAAGAATTTCCATGATCTTCATGTTGGCACTATTAATGTACAGACGAGGATAAGTGAGAACACGTTAGCAATATATCCTGCATGGAGAAGCTTAGACAGAATGGGGAAGGTGAGATCTGTTTTGACAACTCTGTACTTAAAGGATGGTGGGTGATCTATAATGGCATGAAAACTGCCAAAGCAGGTGTTGCTGTGGCTCTTGCCCTCATTTCAGACTATTAGATGTGAACCATGTGATCGAGGGACGTATGAGCATGGAGTGAGTAAAGGTTCATGGGGTTAAGTAGGCTGTCTTCAACTGAAATTGCACAACTGAACAATATGGTGAATCCACCAAGCAAGCAAACACTCCATCATTCAAGGAATTTGTTGCTGGCGATTTTAAGACTATAAGAATGGATTCCCGAGGTAGATGGCGAAGGGTGGATACAGAAGGATAATAAAGCTGAAGAGGACACTCAACAGGAGTGAAGATTCAAATCTAAACTGCATTATTGAGACAAAACCCATTAAGTCCTTCTGCATACACCAGTGATTAAAATACCTGTCACATGTCTACAGAATGGATAACAGAGACATAATGAAACAGATCGGTTTTGATGCTCCCCAAGTTGGGTGAGGTTGGATAGACTGTTGGGTTTAGATGCTCTACACATAAGAAGAATGATGATGGATGGGACAAACTTTCTCATCTACTGGATACAATCGACTAACCCCAAGGAGTTAAACCTCCAGAAAAGGCAACATGACGATGATGATTCTATTCTATTCTTATCATTATATACCACACAAATGCCAATAACTGAATTACTGCATGGTGAAACACTTAGCTCCACATAGCTCCAATTTTTTGCTCATACTTTACCTCCATATTGCTATTATTTAGCTAATCATGGAATCCAATCATGGAAAACACATGGTTACACTGTTACCCAAACTCAAAAAACTCAAAAAGCATAAAGAGTTAAAATGCTATAGGACTAATACTGATCGAATAACTAATACATATAAATAATTTGAATTTAACGGATAATATATGTGGGCAGCAGTGGTAAACACATCTGCCTCACAGCGAGAAGGTCCTGGGTTTTGAGATGAAAAGGTTTCCGTGTGGAGTTATTTTTCCATGTTCTTCCTGTCCTTCCGTGGATTTTCTCTGGGTACTCCGGTTTCCTCCCACAGTTCAAAGACATGTACATTAGGCTGTTCCAAATTGCCCCAGGTGTGAGTGCGTGTGAATAGGTGTGTGTGTGTATGTGTGTGTGTTGCCCGACGATGGACTGGTAAGCTGTTCAGGGTGTTCCCTGCTTTCAGCCAGAGTCTGCTGAAATTGACTTCAGCCTCCTCCCAACCCTAATAAGATTAAGTGGTTCAGAAAATAAATAAATATTTGAATAAATCATATAATATGTTCTAAACAGACACAAATACTGATAAGAATAGATCTTTTACCTCTGCAGAGGAGTTTGTTTTTGTTTGCAAGTTACCACAAAAAGTTATCCACAGATTTAGATGGAGGGGTGGAGTACGGCCCAAGTAACACTCCTTTAGCTTTTGAAGATGATACAGATCGAATTCTGGATCCTGGAAATTTCTAAAGGATTCTTTAACAATGTAAGGGTGTGTGATAGGAAGAAGTGTATTATCACAGCATATCCAACAGGGGGTGCTGTATACTTTGCTATGTTTTGGCTTGAAGGGTTGCATTTTCCGACTACCCCTCTAGCTTATATATATTTTTGTGTATTGCCAGCATAAGCCGACCTAAACACTGCCTTACTGAGCACCAAAATAATACAGAGCACGCACTGTGCACTGCAGACAAAAATAATTCAAAAATAATCCTTTAATTAAAAAAAAAAAATTCAGTTTTAAAATATCTACTTGAACATTATTATGGTTTTTAAATGAACATTATCTGAGATCATTAAAAGAAAATCATAATGAAACAGCTGAAGGGACCGCATTCTGACTCACAACAGCACTGGAGTGTTCCAGGATTCGGGAAGCACTCAGCAGGGCCAATGAGATATGAACCTGAGTGATGAAGCTGAGGTGGAGGAACTGTACAAGTTTAGCATGGTGCTGTTTGTTTTCAATTAATTTTTATTATTATTATTATTATTATTATTATTAAAACACACACACACACACATTATATATATATATATATATATATACACACACACACACACACACACACACACACACACACACACACACACACACA
>JAOUQZ010000026.1:148429-162346 GCA_028564935.1 Neosilurus hyrtlii
GACAGTGGAATGGCTGATTGCCCAACATTACAGGGTGCCCTCATGTCTGTCTTCCTTCTGGTTTCTCTCTTTTTAGTCATGCTGCCTACACAGCATACACTGTTGTACTGTTATACTGTTACACTGTTACACTCTTACTGTTATACTGTTACACTGCTACACTGTTGTACTGTTATACTGTTACAGTGTTACCCTGTTACACTGCTTCGTGGCCTGGTGTTAGGATGCTGGTTTACTGATCCAAAGGTTGGGGGTTCAAGCCCCACTATCAATGGGTTGTCACTGCTGTCCCCCCAGTGCAGCTACCTGGGTTATCAAAATGTGTCTCTCACTGTCTGTGGTCTGTGGTTTCTGCCCTGCGATGATGTGGCAAGCTGTCCAGGGTGTACTTGTCCAGGCGTGTTTCTGCCCTGCGATGATCTGGCAAGCTGTCCAGGGTGTACTTGTCCAGGGTGTACTCTGCCCTCGCCCAGGGTTGGCTGAGATGGGCGCCAGCCTCCCTGCAACCCGAATAAGGATTAAGCGGTTCAGAAAATGAATGAATAAGAAATGAATGTTACACTGCTGTACTGTTACCCTGTTGTACTGTTTTACTGTTATACTATTATATTGTTGTATTGTTACATTGTTAAACTGTTACACTGTTTGGTACTGTTTGGGGCATTTGTTTGGCATGGTATTATAAATACTTGCTTATGTGGAGCTTCTCTTCAATGAGTTCCTGTGTATGAGCTATTACCATAGAAACGATAACAGATCACAAGTATAAGGGTAATGACTCTGTGTGTGTGTGTGTGTGTGTGTGTGTGTGTCTGTGTGTGTGTGTGTGAGAGAGAGAGAGAGAGACATGTGCATATGTGTATCTGTGGATGTCACGGTGCTTTATCTTGGAGTTGCTCCCTCTGCGGACGGCCTCAAATGCCGCGTTATTAAATTATGAATATTAATAATAACTAAGACATGAAAAAAGGTAATAATTCTGCCATTGCACAGAAATAATGAAGCTAATTTTGATAAATGGGGCGATAACACGGCTGCTGAATACAGAGGTAAATTTATCTTAATTAATATCACAGACCTGGACACTGGGCTAAGTAAATGGGACCGGTGGGGCCTTGAGCAGTTGCTGGAAACACACACACACACACACAGTCAAAATAGGTTTTTCATTCTCCACTGCTCCACTGGAGAGAAAAACAATCAAGAATTTAAACATTCAGAAGTGACTTTTTAAAAGATCTGTCTCTTCATCAGATGAGTTTCCTTCTGCAGTCCTACAAGGACTTTAACAAAGAAAAAGAGAGAGACACAGAGAGGGGGAGAGAGGGAGGGGGAGAAGAAAGAGATAGAGGGGAAGAGATCAAGAGAGAGAGACGGAAGAGAGAGCGAGGGGGAGTGAGAGAGAGGGAAGTGTGAGAGAGGGGGGAGAGGGGGAGGTGGGGAGGTAGAGATAAACGAGTGGGGGAAATTATACAGCTACAAAGCATCCATTTATTAGGAAGTGGTACAAATGTCGTTGGAATAAATTAATTAATCAAACGCTTTTAATTGATTCCTCTGGAGTCGTAGTGCGCTGTGTGATTATACTCAAGTGTTTAATTACCAATTTAAATGAGATGATGCTGTTTAATTAGTCTGGCCGGTGAATGAGCTTTCACACTCCTCTGCATAATTAGCATGTTGTGTGTGTGTGTGTGTGTGTGTGTGTTTGTGTCACATCAGAGTTCTTTTATTATTTTTCATCATGTATAGATTTCTAATTTTAGTGTGTATACAGTACCTCCATTTCCAGAATCTGTGTGAGTTTCATAATCTTTAAATACATTCATAGTTATACACATGCATTTCATTCACAAGGCACCCCCCCAACACACACACAGCAATTTATTTTATTCATTCATTTACATCCTAAACAACTTGCCAGTCTACTGCAGGGCCAGCACACTCATCTATTGGAAATTTGAAACAACCGCAGAGAAATTCACAGAGCCTGGGACTCGAAACCAGAACCTTCTTGCTCTGAGATGGATGTGCTAACCACTACACCACCATGCTGTCCTTCTTATCAGTTTCTTTTTCTATAAATTTCCATGCAAAAGGTTTTCTTTAATTCTTGCCGTTGTTTATTTTTCTTCCTGCACACACACTTATGTTGAGGAGTGTCATCTACAAAACCCCATTTAAGGTAAAGCTCACTGAGAGCACAAAATGACAAAACTCAGCATTATTATAAACTCAAGTTATTTGTACTCACATGAACACTAAGAAAAATAAAATAAAATATATGACCTGAAATCTGGATAATTAACCACCAAACAAACAAACAAACAAATAAAAAAATAAATGTATTAATTCTTAAATTAATAAAGTAATTAAAAAAACATGATTTCATTATCTACATTAAAAACACCATATATGAACAGCTGCTTACATGTTTTTAAATATCACTGATTTCTGAGACACCTTACAGGTGTTACAATAACGACTGAAACATTTATTTTTTGTCCAGCTGTGAGGACACATCAGGTGTCAAGTGGTCCTCCGACACATCTGTCTGAGAGATGGTGTTCATTATGTGCTTCAAAAGTGTGAAATATACTTCAAAGGGTGTTTACGTGTGTGTGTGTGTGTGTGTGTTCCACAGTAGCATGCTCCACTTTTGACTAAACAAAATGAATTTATACCCAGTAAAGCATGAAGGAATATTCTCAAAGAGTCGCAGAGATTTGTGCATTGTTAACATATGGTTAGTGTATTGTTACGTTAACAATACACTGTTATGGTATTGTTAGCGCATTCCCCTTAGAAAGAAGCTGTTTTTTTGTTATGCAAGTATTCATGGTGGATTACAGAAGAATGGCATAAGAAATCAGAGAGAAAAACAATGTAATAGATTTGAAAAGCAAGGGATTTTTATGCTGAGACTGCAAGCAATTTTTTGTCATGGTTCTACATACACATACGTAGAAGATAAAAGATGTGTCATGTTGAATAGTCTTAACTTTATAGCATTAGTGTAGTAATGAATTCTCTTCATGTGTATTATCCTTCATGCTTCTGCTGTGAAATGAGATTCAGAACAAGGCTCAGAGACTCATGCCTTCTTTTCAACCTTTTGTCGTTTTGTTTTAAAAAAAAGAAGAAAACAATGCAAAGGATTTTGTTTTGGTGCTAATTATACTCGGCTGGTACAGTCAGCTCAGGTTCTCTTCCTGCGCTCGGGATTTTACACTCACGATCTAAACATGCACACCATCCAAAGTTTGAACAATTTTTACTTTTGAACAATTTCTGTTCCAGTTCTTACACTTCCTTTAGTGCTTTAATTCCTTCAGACAGCCGAGCTCCAGGAGGTGGCAGGTACACAGGTGTGTTAGTTAAATGTTTGCTAGCAGGTGATCCTGTACTTAGCAGATGGTGTTTGCGACTGACGCAAGTTCCTGGCAGAGAATGACCCCAGATTTCACACACACACACACACACACACACACACACATACTTCCACTTGAACACACTCTAGAACACATTTCCACAGAGTGATGTTAGAAATGGTCCTCAATTCCTCGCTATTTATTTTATTAATAAGAACTCCCACCATGAGCAATTATATTCTGTAATTAGTCTTCTTAATTGAAAACTGTATCGCCGATTTCTCTGTACAAACGAGATTCATTTCCATCACGTCATGTCTGTACATCACATCCATATTCAGAATCTGATGGTAATTCTCTCTGTCTGGAGGCATTATGGCATTAATTTAATTTAGAGCGAGCTGCCGTTAGCTCATTAGCACATCTAATTAATTCATTGACAGCACAATTAAGATGTCTATTTTAAAAAAAACCTGGCATCTGGTGCATGCATCTGTGTACTGTATATACGTAGGGGTTTGTGGATGTGGATAAATCGGTTACTAGCAGTTGGTGGAAGACATAAAGAAGTCAATATATGGGGAGTGAAAAAAAAGCTAATAAACAATTCAGATTCATTTTACTAAATCTACACCAACAGTGATGCAGACAGGCTGAGGACTAAAATATTATAATAAATGTTTTACACAAATGTTTGGGATTATCTGTGTTCTAATTCACACCTGGGCTGAGCAGGTGAGAGAAGGTCTGCCTCCTCACACAGACCTAACACACACCTGACACAGTCCGATAGAGACAAGACTTAGGTCTGACACAGCCCTGATACAGACCTAACACAGACCCGACACTAACTGAACCTAATCCTGATACAAAGCCGACACAGACCTGACAAAGTCCTGAAAAAGATATAACACAGACCTAACACAGACCTGTCACCAACTCAAAACAGTCCTGACACAGACCCAACACCAGTCTGAAATAGATCTGACATGCCACACAATTCTGACACATTCCTGACAGGAACCTGACACAGATCTGACACAGTACTGACATCAACAACACAGTCCTGACATAAACTAGACACAGCCCAGAAAGAGACCTGACACAGTGCCATCGCTTACTTGACACAGTCCTGACACAGACCTGACAGAGTCCTGACATGGACTCAACACATTCCTGACACAATCCTGACACAGACTAAACACAGCCCTGACACAGTCCTGATACATTCCCAACACTGACACAATATAGTCCCGACCCAGTCGTAAGACAGACATGGTATAGCCCTGACACAGATCTGTCACTAAACTCACACATATCTGACACAGTACAGACACAGTCCTGACAGACCTGACTCAACAAAGTCCTGACAGAGACTTAACACAGTTGTGACACAGACTTGGCACAATCCCAACACAGACCTGACAAAGTCCTGACACAGACCCAACACAGACCTGACACAGTCCTCACACAGACATGGCATAGTCCTGACACAAATTTGATACATTCCTGACACAGATCTGACACAGTCCTGACACAGGCCTGACAGTCCTGACACAGACCAGACACATACCCAACACCGAAACAACACAGTCCTAACACAGACTCGGCATAGTCCCGACACAGATCTGACACAGTCTTGACACAGAACTGACACAGACCTGACACAGACCTGATGCAGTCCAGACATGTATTCCTTACACAGACCGGACACAAACTTGTCACAGTCCCGATGTGTGCATTATTTCCAGTCTTGTCTTTGATTGTTTATTGTTTACAGAGTGATAATATTACTGTTTACTCTTACAGCAGTAAGCATAATTTTTAATAAATATTGAATGTATTTTTATGCTTTTGGAGTGAAGCTAACATTTTCTTTCATTTCTGAGTCTAAATAAAAATAATTATACATAGCTCAAATTAAATTGATCAGACACACAGTGAACAAACACTTGACCAACCTGGTGCCTGTGTGTGTGTGTGTGTGTGTGTGTGTGTGTGTGTGTGTGTGTGTGTGTGTGTGTGTGTGTGTGTGTTTTTGCTTGTTTATATTGTGCAGCCTGTTTATCACTTCATTAAACATCTCCTTCAGTGAGACACACAAAACTCATGAGGCTCTCTTGTACTCTCTCTCTCTCTCTCTCTCTCTCTCTCTCTCTCTCTCTCTCTATTTGTCTATTTCTATACAATGGGAGTAATTAACCCATCTCTCTCTAGAGTCTAAATAGAAAGAAGAGTCTCCTGGTAAAACTGCATTTGGCAATTAGAATACATTTACACGTCTCTCTCTCTCTCTCTCTCTCTCTCTCTCTCTCTCTCTCCCTCCTGAAGTTTGTTGACATTATTTGATTTTGTTTCATCTTAGCAACACGCTCACTTAGAACAAAATGTAATATTACATTAAACAATTAAATATGTTCAAGTTTGTTGTTTAACTTTGCATATTACAAATAAATACCAGCATCAAATCTTTAATCAGCTCTACTCAAAATACAATATCTTCAATTAATTATATTTTTATATCCATATTTATCTTGCTTTTTGGAAACATTTTACACAAAATTCCAAATTAAATTATCAATAATCACAATAAACAAACAAACAAACAAACAAACAAACAAACAAATAAATAAAATAATACTACTACTTCTAATAATAATAATAATAATAATAACTAGAAAAATTCCTGAAGAAATTTTAAGATGTGGCTGCAACTGCTGCCAGAATATACATGAAAACTGACATGCTGAACTGTAGAACACAGAAAAATTCCTCACAGTTTACACAGGTTTCTAAGTGGCTGTGGCAAACAGGTGGTGATAAATCAAATAATCATAGCATATATGTTTTGACTGTAACCGTTATCGTGGGGTTTGATCCAAGCTCTATACCAGGGCAATTCCTCTGATCATGCCAAAGTGTCCTACGTAATTATACTACTCTCTGAGAAGGCCCGTGACTGGAAAACGGCCACCTGGAGTAGCCAAGAAGCTATACGTGATTATTTTAACCTGTTCTCTTCTGAAATGAAGAAGGTTATCGACTGTTCCAAACAAGGCAAAGAGGCTGCTTAAGAGGTGCTGAATCTCCATCAAGGAAACCAGTCTGTGTCTGACTTTGCTATTTGCTTTTGCACACTAGCTTCTGCGACCGGCTGGAATATTCAGGCACTCTATGATGTGTTTTTTAACAAACTATCTGAGGAGATCAAGGATGAGATCATTCCATGAGTCCCGCCTGACACGTTTGATGGTCTGATGGACATGGCTATCCGAGTTGACGTCCATCTGATTGAACGATGCAGAATGGTGACATCTCTGGCCCCTTCCCATCAAGACCTGTGAGTTGTCCCGCCCCCAAGTCTATGGATCTTTTTTTCTGATGCGTCTGAGCCTATGCAGGTTGACTGCAGTCTGCAAACACCTGCTGAGAGAAGGAGGCTCTGCAGGCCAAGGCATGCCTGTACTGTGGCCAGATGGGTCATTTTGTTGATGGCTGTTCAGTAAAAGAGAGCATTGAAACAGTGTTTCAGTAAAAAACTCTCCACCTCTTCAAATTGTTCTGTAGGCCACTGTTATGTGGGAGGGCCAATGGCAAACCTCATCAGCACTGGTTGACTCGGGTTATGAGGGAAATTTCATTGACACTAGACTGGCTGCCTAGTGGGGTGTTCCCATCTCTGTGCTCCAGGTGCCCTTGGCTGTCTCAGCCGTCAATGGGAGCCAATTTACCAGAGTTATGCATCACACTGAGATGGTGAGTTTATTTCTCTCTGGTAACCACTATGAAGAGACATTGTTTTATCTCATTGACTCTCCTCTAAACCTCTTAGTTCTGGGTCATCATTGATAGAACACTGTTATTAGCTCTCAAACGCTGTCAACTGCATTATGATAGGGAATATGGTTTTTAAATTAGAAGACCAAAAGGAAGATGTGTGCCTAAGACATTATTTAGTTTAAAAGGTAGTTTAAAACTGTCAGTAACTGCCAGTTTAATCTATATGCACTTGGGCATGCCACACCGGGGTCAAGAGGATGATGGCGTGTCTCCTGTGTGGTCAGCCACCCACAGGCCTCTTGCAGCCACTTCCCATCCACAGCCGCCCGTGGTCCCAAATTGCCCTGGAATGGACACTGACGAATGGTAACACCACTGTACAATTGTTGGCAGATTTTAGAAATTGGTGCATTTTGCACCTTAACTCCCTTATGCCTCAGAAACAGCTTTTCTGTTGACCAATCATGTCTTTAAGATACACAGACTTCCATGTGATGTTGTGACCCTCAGTTTGTCTCTGCTTTCTGGTAGGAGTTTTGTAAGATACTTGGAGCCATGGCTAGTCTATCATCTGGTTTTTAACCACAGACTAAAGGCCAGATGAAACAAGCCAACCAGGATTTGGAGTAAGTACCGAGATGTCTGTACTCTCAGAATCTTTACGAGTGGAGTCAGCAGCTAGTGTGTGCCCTCAACTCTTTGTGTGTGGCTTCCACTGGATTGCCTCCTTTTCAGTGTTCATTGGGGTACCAACCTCCTCTGTTTTCTTCCCAGGAGCAAGACACCTCTGTCCCCTCCGTCCAGGCTTTTATCTAGTGTTACCGTGCCGCCTGGCGACACGTTTGGGTTGTCCTGCAACGTTTCAGCGCTCAGGTCAAGCGGTGTATGGACTGTCGCAGAACCAAAGCCCCCTGGTACAGAAGAGGGCAGAGAGTTTGGCTCTCCACTAAGGAGCGGGTTTTTGGCTCTTCAGCAGTTCAAGTGAGATTACCCATCTGAAGAGAATTAAGTGAATATCAAGAAAGAAAAGCAAGGCATTGAATTATAATAATACTAAGAGAATGAGGAAAAAGAAAAGAAGTTTCCCATTAAAGGGTTAACTGTTTTACGAGTATGGGGGGTGACAGAGAGCAAGCGTGTGTTTCTGTGTGTGTGTATATGTATGATAGAGAGAGAGAGAGAGAGAGAGAGAGAGAAAGAGAGAGAGAGAGAGAAGAAGAGAAGAGAAGACATGTAGCTCCTAGCAGACACATAAAACACTTCTCTGTCTGTTCAGTGTTAAACTGCCTGTTTTCCCAGTAAGTTTCTTGGTTTTTTTAATATAGAAAAATAAATTTTCTCCAAGCTATAAAACTAGAATGGATGGGAAGAGTTAAAGTGTCTCATGGGCCATGTGTGTGTGTGTGTGAGTGTGGGAGAGAGAGAGAGAGAGAGAGAGAGAGAGAGAGAGAGAGAGAGGGAGGGAGAGAGATGACGAGTACAAGGGCACGCTGCGTGTGTGTGCACGTACACAGAGATTAAACTGGCAGTTACTGTTTTAAACTACCTTTCAAAGTAAAGTAATTTTTTAGGCACACTGCTTGCTTTTGTTCTCTAAATTAAAAACTGTATTTCCCATCGCAATGCGGTTGACAGCTGTCAGTCAGAGGCTCACCATTTCACTTCTACATGTGCTGTTGATTCAAAAGTTACATGGTCAGAACCAGCACACATTTTCCCTAGTTTCAATATAAAATTTATGGGGCTACAGTGAAAATTATGGGAGTTGGGACGAATTAAAAAACGTTTTTATTTTCTCACACTCTAATGATGAGATCATCCACTCATTATAGCCCAGAAAATTCCACGCAATAGACACCCATTATAAATACACAAACTGACTCAGAAATCCTTATGACACTTGATCAAAGATTCAAGAGATTCAAGACACAATCAAAGCATGAAGGGTAGCAAAAGGCCGTTTTGACCAACAAAATGTCGACTTCAGTGTCTATGTTTTAAAAGTTCAACAAAGTTTCTATTTGAAAGTATAGTTTCTTGGCGAGGCGTCAAAGTGAGGTGTTTTAGGATTGTTTGTCGACTTCTCCCTTATTCATTTTAATGGGATTTTTTGGCGTGGTTTTTGGCTAATTGTGTCATAATGCTAAAGCATAACAGCACACCACAATGCCGAGACATGTTTTGATATTGACATTGCCTGCGTGCACTTTGTCGTTCGGCCGCAAGTGCGACTGAAGAAGCCCCATTTTTCTGGGTGAAAAGTAATATGTGTCAGCTCATAAGTGCAGCCACATAATAATAATAATAATAATAATAATAATAATAATAATAGTTATAATAATAGCAACAACCAAAACAACAACATCAACAACAACAACAACAATAATAATAACAATAATAACAATAATATTGATCATAATAATAAAAAAATAATATTAATATTAGTACCAATAACAATGTTAATAATATTATTAATATTAATATTAAAAAAATGTGTTTTATAAATGATAGTTTTTCCTCATCCACCTGAATATTGTACTGTAGCATTGATTTTAATTAATGTTTTCATGTAAAGAAACTGTTTATGTCAGGATGAAAATGGTGAATGTAAACGCAGCTGTCCCGCGGGGAGGACTGATCCTCTGTGGCATGCAGGGGTAATAATAAAACCCTTTAGTCTAATGAAGGAGATAAGAGTCACTCATTTCAGCACTCAGCTGCTTAGATACAAACAGCAACAAATGTTATGAATTCTATCATCAACAGGTAAATACAACCCCTGGCAAAAAGTATGAAATCACCACTCTTGGAAGATGTTCATTCAATTGTTTAATTGTGTAGAAAAAAAAAAAAACAATCACAGACACGACACAAAACTATTTTCATTTAACTTTCCAAACTTCTCAATCTCAGTCCAATTGAAAATCTATGGTGGAAATTAAAGAAAATGGTCCACGACAAGGGTCCAACCTGCAAAGCTGATCTGGCAACTGCAGTAAAAGAAAGTTGGAGCAGGATTGATGAAGAACACTGTTTGCCAATAGTTAAATCCATGTCTCAGAGAATTAAAGCTGTGATTAAAGCCAGAGGTGGTGCAACAAAGTACAAGTGGTGTTTTTGTTTGGTGATTCCATAATATTTTACTCGGTATTGTGTGATTCCATATTTTTTTCCTCTGTTTTATCTGTAAAAACAGTTCCAATTAAATACAACTTAATTTATTTATTTATTTTTGTAAGTGTTCCATAAAGCCAGAAGGTTGTTAAATGAAAATAGTTTTGTGACATGTCTGTGATTGTTTTTTTTCTTCCTCTACACAATTAAACAATCTTCCAAGAGTGGTGATTACATACTTTTTGCCAGGGGTTGTATACCCATGAACTCCCATACCCATCTTACTCAGGGGAATGTCAACATCACCAGAAATAAATCCTGAGATAAATACCAAAATATGATAACACTGATACAGGTTAGTAATACTTAGTACTTAGCTCTGATCAGTCAGAAGGAAGGAGTTGATTCATTTCCTAGAACAACGTGTCTGACAGTGGTGCAGGTTGACATGGGTCTCATAGTAACTTATGTATATTTAATAGAAGGAGTCTCTATATATGAATAAACTGATAAAAGGTATGTTCTTTATAAGAGGAATAAAGCACCTGGGAACATTATGGGTAACATTAAGTGTATTGATTATTTTACTATAAAAGCATGGCTCGGTACTGTATTTATGAATGGGTTATGTATTATATTATTATATAAGGAGTGATACTGTTTAGTAATTCATGGAATATCTTGAGTGTGTGACTTGTGTGCTTCTGTGACACAAGCTGATTTACACTGACTGGGTGTGTTTACCTAATTTGGTTCATCCACTTAGCCCAAAAGGAACTTAAAGACAGATTATATGAGAAAGAGAGAGAGAGAGAGAGAGAGAGAGAGAGAGAGAGAGAGAGAAAGAGAGAGAGAGAGAGACAGAGGGAGCGGGAGAGAGAGAGACATACAGAGCGAGAGAAAGAGAGACAGACAGAGTGGGAGTGAGACAGAAAGAGAGAGAGGGAGTGAAACAGACAGAGAGATAGATAAATAGATAGATCGAGAAAGAGAGACAGACATAGAGAGATACACAGAGAGAAAGAGAGTGAGACAGACAGAGAGAGAGAAAGAGGCAGTGAGATAGAGGGAAGGAGAGACAGACAGAGAGAGAGAGAGAGAAGAGACAGACAGACAGAGGGAGAGAAAGAAAGAGAGAGAGAGAGAGACAAAGACAGTAAGAGAAAGAGAGACAGAGAGAGATAGAAAGACAATGATAGAGATAGCAGACAAAGAGCGAGAGAGAGAGAGAGACAGAGAGAGACAGAGAAAGAATGTGAGAGAGAGAGAGAGAAAGACAGAGAGAGGGAGAGAGAGAGAGAGAGAGAGAGAGAGAGAGAGAGAGAGAGAAAATACAACCCTAAATCTGAGCCGCAACCTTTAAAAGGATACTTTACCCTTAGTGTGTACTGTAAGTGCAGCCTGTACCGAGTCTGGTAACTCCCATGGCTCTGAAGTAAAAACCCCAGGGTTCATTTGTTGCCCCACATGGTTGCCATGGAAGCAACACCTGGGTAATAGCATATCAGTCAAGCTGTGGACGCTGGGGACGTTATTATACCATCGAAATAGACAAAAACATCATTATCATTTTAGGATTCAAGATTAAATTATTCAGGGATGTGAACATGATTTAAATTCTCTTATTCTATTATCAATAGAGTTTGTTTGTTTAATATCTTCATAAAGGCTCATAAACACATTTTAAGTTCCTAAAATGTTTAAAACATGGGTACTGGACAAATATAAGGTGACATTGTTGATTTCTCTCCATCCCTTTCAGATATTGTAATGGCAGTGTAGTTCAGTGTTCTCACAACCCCATTCAACCCCACACAGTTTTTATTGCCCCTAGGGGTCAAACAGGGGAACTACAATAAACAGGCACTAAAACAGAGATCTGTTGGGGCAGGATTCGCACTTCCCCATTATCACCCCGTCTATAAACACTTTCAGTTTAGGACGAACAGCAGACCCATCCATCCATATATCTTCCTACACTTGTTCTGGGGTCGGGTCGTCGGGGCAGCAGCCTAAGCAGTGAGGTCCAGATGTCCCTCTCCCCAGCCACTTCCTCTAGCTCTTCCTCTGGGGGGGGAGCACCAAGGCGTTCCCAGACCAGCCGAGAGATGTAGTTCCTCCAGCGTGTTCTGGGTCGGCCCCCAAGGACTCTTCCTGGTTGGACATGCCCAAAAAACTACACCAGAGAGGCATTCAGGATGGCATTCTAATCAGTTGCCCGAGCCACCTCAACTGGCTCCTCTCAACGCAGCGGTTCTACTCCGAGTTTCTCCAGGATGAAAGAACTTCTCATCCTATCTCTAAGGGAGAGACCTGCCACCCTGCAAAGGAAGTACATTTCAGCTGCTTGTATTTGCGTTCTCGTTCTTTCGGTCACTACCAAAAGCTTGTGACCATAGGTGAGGGTAGGAACGTAAATCGACTGGTAAATTGAGAGCTTTGTCTTCCGGCTCAGCTCCCTCTTCACCATGACAGACCAGTACGCTTTACAGCAGAGACTGCACCGATCCGCCTGTCAATCTCCCGCTCCATCCTCACTCGTGAACTAGACCCCGAGATACTTGAATTACTCCACTTGGGGCAAGAGCTCACTCCAGACCCAGAGGGTAATTTCCACCCTTTTCCAACTGAGAACCATGGCCTTGGACTTGAAGGTGCTGATTCTCATCCCGGTCGCTTCACCCACTGGAAATGAATTTGACATGTTGTTACCAATGCGGACCAAGCTCTGGCTCTGGCAATACAGAGACTGAACCGTCTGCAATGGGTTCGATATTCCATATTCCTGGAGCACACCCCACAAGATAGCCCGAGGGACACAGTCAAAAGCCTTTCCAAGTGCACTAAGCACATGTCCTCCTGAATCCTCCTCTCCAGTACTCATGAATAGACTTTTCCAGGTAGGCTGAGGAGTTTGATTCCATGATAGTTGGAACACACCCTCCAGTCCCCTTTTGAAAAAGGGGAACTACCACCCCAGTTTGCCAATTCAGAGGAACAGCCTATAGATAATTCAGGAATGAGAGCATAGATTTGCGTCCAGGTCTTATAGATTATGACTTCAATAATACTCATTTATGATGATGTAAGGACTTTAAATCAATCCCATGACCTCAATCCACACACACTGTTCTCTCCTCTAACGTGGTGGAAAACCCCCAAAAAATAAATGCTGAGTAAGAGGAAGGAATTTGTGGCGTGTGTTGGAAATTATTTCCGTCAGCGTTGAGCCAAAGCAAATCCTCAGGTCTACCAGATGCTAAGCCAGAGTGGTTAACTTTCATCTCCTGTCATTGCTCCCTCTTCTGCTGTTGATTTGAAATAGCCATGGTGCCAAACACAATGTCGTGAAATATTACGGTGTTAATGGCTGGTTAGCGCCGTTTCTCTTAAACCATGATCAGGATTCATTACAGAAGTCTATTTAAGAGGGAAAATACACAACAGATTGGTTTTCATCACTTTCAGTGGACTTAAAATTTCATTCCTAAAACTGGAGACTGTTTCTTTAAATATCACAGGAAACTGCAGTGCATTCACCATTTATTACATTATTATTACTTTTTTATTATTACTTTAGACACACACACACACACACACACACACACACACACACACACACACACACACACACACACACACACACACACAC
>JAOUQZ010000026.1:300957-312048 GCA_028564935.1 Neosilurus hyrtlii
ACAACAACAATAATAATAATAATAATAATAATAATAATAATAATAATAATAATAATAATAATAATAATAATAAAAGAAATAATATTAAGGGTAAATAAATAATCTTTACATTTATGTTTTTTGTTTATGATGAAATATTGGTATTGTCAGAATTTTTTATAAATGTATTAAAGTATGAAGGGTTTTATGTCATTATTATTTTGAATGCATTTTTTTTATGAAAATTAACTCTATTATTCTTCTCCTTATTAAATTATTGCAGAATTAAAATCACTTAGATGCTAATCTTCATGTTTCTTTTCTATAAGGTATGTTGTCTCATATGCACCTTTACTATAATGTGGTACCAGTATTCTACTCCTACAGTGTTTCAGTTTATTTTAAATAGGTCTTTTATACATAAAAAAATTATTATACAAAAAATTCCTAAGGTATTACATATATCAATCACAGGAGCAAAACAGTAAATACCCCACAGTCCTTCTTGATGTGATTGACAGCAGAAATGTTTAAAAAATACAATCTAATTACTACAGAGTACTTGTTCAGTTTCATTAAACTTGAACTTGCCTTCAGTGTTATCACATCGAATGTCCTCAGGCATTACATGTACTGGTTAAATAACTATATGTCATCAGTCTGTTCTGTCTGGTGTGAAAGATACACTCACCACTGATCCCATTCCTTAATCTTCGCAACCCATCCCCTCCCTCAATCCTCACCACCCATCCCCTCCCTCAATCATTGCTACCAACCCTCTCCCACAATCCTCACAGCCCATACCCAACTTCAATCTTCCCCACCCATCCCCTTCCTCAATCCTCACAACCCATCCCCTCCCTAAACCCTCACAACCCATCCCCTCCCTCAATGCTCACCACGCATCCCCTTCCTCAATCCTCTACACCCATCCACACCCTCAATCCTCACAACCCATCCCCTTCCTCAAACCTCACCACCCATCCCCACCCTCAACCCTCACCACCCATCTTCTCTGTTAAAACTCACAACCCATCCTCTCCCTCAACCCTCACCACCCATTCACCCCCTAAACCCTCACAACCCATCCCCTCCCTCAATCCTTACCACCCATCCCCTCCCTCAAACCTCACAACCCATCCCCTCCCTCAACCCTCACCACCCATCCACCCCCTCAACCCTCACAACCCATCCCCTCCCTCAACTCTCACAACCCATCCCCTCCCTCAGTCCTCATTAGCCATCCTCTTCCTCAAACCTCACAACCCATACCCTCCATCAAACCTCACAATCCATCCCTTTCCTAAACCATTACAACCCATCCCCTTCCTCAATCCTCACAACCCACCCTCTCCCTCAGTCCTCACCACCCATCCTTTCTCTCAAACCTCACAACCCATCCCCTCCCTCAATCCTCACCACCCATTTCCTGTTAGACCTGATACCAGAAAACTGACAGACTCAAATGCAGGACAGAACACGACTTGAATAGGTGCAAACGTGAGTCTTTATTATTGCACACAAGGAACTAGGTGTGTAAGCTGTGGTAAACGTGGCTTGATCGTAGTGCGAGAAGCAGAATACTCAGAGATGGCACAAGACGATCTGGCAAGGAGCAGGGGGAGATGCCAAGCCTTATATCCATGAGCCAATGATGGAGAACAGGTGGGGACGATCAGGGCAGAGCCCTGGCCGGATGGAATCAGGTGTCCTGAGCAGAGAAAGAACCAGAACAAGACATGAGACAGAAATGATTCTCCGCCCCTGGCGGGTTCTAACTGTACCCTCCCCCTCTAAGACCGGCTCCTGACGGGCTTGCAACGTTCGGGTTCTGCTTGTATAAGTCATTAATCAAACTCCGGTCTATGATGAAGCTTGCGGGTATCCAGGAGCGCTCCTCAGGGCCATAACCCTCCCAGTCTACCAAAAACTTCCTTCCTCAACCCGTTGCGTACCGCCATGAGCCTCTTAACCTTGTAGACTGGTCCACCATAGAAGGTAAAAAAAAAGAGGTACTCGGAATGAGCTCCGTCTGTGGTCATGAGCATGGTCTCCGTCCTGTGGGTAACTCGGCTTAGCAGCTGGTTATAGAGGGCACGAGCCAAAACAGGCTGGGTTAGCGGCACCTCCTTGATCCCCCAACCTCTTGGCCAATGAATGATCCATCAAATTCTCGTCCGCCCCGGAATCAATTAGAGCCTGTAGGGAGATAGCCTTGCCCTGGATCAGCAGAGATACCTTGGTTAAAGAACGAGGGGAAACAGGTATGGATGCATCTCTGCTTACCTGGGTATCCTTAGCGGTCTGCGCGCCGGCCCTCTTGGACGGGCAGGAATCCACCCGGTGTCCGGCTTGTCCGCAGTAGACACAGGCTCCCTCACAACCCATCCCCTTCCCTCAATCCTCACCACCCATCCCCTTCCCTCAATCCTCACCACCCATCCCCTCCCTCAATCCTCACCACCCATCCCCTCCCTCAATCCTCACCACCCATCCCCTCCCTCAACTCTCACAACCCATCCCTTCCCTCAATCCTCACTCCCCACTACATCTCTTAATACTTGCAGTTCATCTTGTTTCTAATGTTTCTAATGCCTCACACACCCTATCCTTCTTCACTTATACCAACACACATATTTTCATATAAGATATATCCATTCAATCTTTAATCCCCATTTATTCCTTCTCTGCTTTACAACATTTAACAATACTGTTTCTGTCTGAGCCATAGTAATATTTCCAAGGATCCTACAACAGAAGCCCAGGATACCTTCCTCCTGAGGTTGCACTCTGATCCTGTTACTACAATATTGTTGTGGAGCCTACTCCTTCCTTTCTAAACCTTTTCAAATAGATCAAGTTCCTGGTTCATATGCTTCGGGGCCTGGTTGTCTAGAACAGTATCAGTCTCCAGTTCCATAACCACTGTTGTCACGGAACCAGACTGGTCAAGCTTGAGGAGGTAGGGAACTCATGAGAAAATGTACTTATCTGACACTGACCAGGTATATATAATCTGGTTTGTGGACATGGTAATGGCATGGTTGCTTGTGTAGTGGTGGGACAAGTGTATCAGGAGCAGCATCTACTTTGCTGGTTCACCACCGTCTATTTGGTGGTTCCTTTCATTGTATTGTATGGAAAATTATTACTAATAAATTTCATTGCAACAGACATCCCCAAACAAGACCTCTGCACCTACAAAGTGTTGTATGAAGTAAAGGTACCTGAAAAATAGACCAGTGAATATAGGTTCAAGGCCATATAGCCATTATAAACTGGTACTTTACTTTTTATTTGAATAAACAGAAACCATCCTTCAAAACCATTATAGGAAGACAGTTTTGTTTTATTAGGTGAAGTTAAACTCTTGTGTTAACAAACATCCTTCAAACAGTTGTATTTTTTAATTTTAAAAACCTGTATCTTTTTTTAACTATCTTTTCTTAAGTGGGCTTTCCCCAAGTGGGCTGGTGAGAATGTGCTGCATTATCTCCTTCACACTAAACTTAATGCAACAGCTCGTCGCTTTAAAGAGCAAAATAAGGTTTTTACCAAACTAAATTAGGTAGATGTCCTAAAACTGTCTCAAACTGGAAAAGTGTCTTATATAATGTAAGCTGAGTTAAAAGAGCATTATGGTGGCGTAGTGGTTAACACGTCCACCTCACAGCAAGAAGGTCCTGGGCTTAAGTACCAGGCGTGGGCGTTTCAGTATGGAGTTTGCATGTTCTTCACATGTTGGTGTGCGTTTCCTTTGGGTTCTCTGGTTTCCTCCCATAGTCCAAAGAGATGCACTTTAGGCAAATTGGCTATTCCAAATTGCCTCTAGGTGTGGATGTGAGTGTGAATGGTTTTGTGTGTGTGTTGGCCCTGCGATAGTCTGGCGAGCAGTTCAGGATATACCCCGCCTTCACCCGGTCTTGGCTCCAGTCTTGGCTGTAGTCTATCCGCAACCCTAATAGGAGTTTTTATACTTTTATAAAAGTGTTTTGACAAATGAGTGATTGAGTTTAAAAAATATATATAATTCTATATGCCCTGCGATGGCCTGTCGAGCTGTCCAGGGTGTACTCTGACCTCGCCCAGAGTCGGCTGAGATGGGTGCCAGCCTGCCCGCGACCCTAATTAGGATTAAGCGGTTCAGAAAATGACATGACATGACATATAATTCTATATCTCATTGAAAAAAATATTTTAAAACATACTAAGCAGACCACTTTAATCAGCTCCGGCAGTTCTGAAGACCTTGATGTACCTTGAACACAGTTTGGTGATTTGTTTACTTCTAAGCATGGTGTGTAACTGATAAGCTGAAATAGGGAGTGTTTGAACAGTCAAGTCTCTGAAGTGTGCTGAATCAGGTGCTGCAGGAGAGAAATGGGGAACCCTGAAATATGATTATGTGCTGTTTCCACCTCCTACGACATTCTCAATAAATAATACATCCTAATACTGTTAGCAGCAATATATTTCCTTAAGAGCTTTCCTTTATTTTTCCTGAACACACCTACTTGATATCTATTTGATAGTCTGTAATATAAGGTGCAGTATGGACATTTTCTATATTTTTCAGCACTGATAGCAAAATTGATAGTATCAAGAGATAGCATTGGGTTTGCATGCAAATGAAAGATACTTGAAGATGAACAGACAAACCGTAGAGTTAAGAAAACTAGTCAAATCCCGGACGTCAATCAGAACAAAATGCTAGGAATGCAGGTTTTGCACTGAGCATTAGAACAACCAGGTTATTTAAAGGTAACCAGGGAACGCTGATTGTGTACATACCCAAGACTGCCACCCCAGCTAACACACAACAGTGTGCGACATTCCTGCAACATTGCATAAAGGTCATAATTTGGTTGGTTGCACAAAACATTATCTGAACATTGTAACTATAAACCATAATGTTTATTGACAACACGTACATGACTTATATGCACAATATTGTTTTTTACATTGCCAAAATATCACACACATCCAGGCCCACAGTACCCCATCTAGTGTGGGACAAGGATTGTGCACATCCATACTGGGGTTTACTTTTCAGTGAATCACGTACACCACAGCACTTACAAGTTAATATTACTGTAATATCTTATTATGTTTATTTGACATTTATTGAAAATGTTACCTGTAAAATTTGAACATAGTTTTGGGAGTCTACAAATAACTTTATCAAAAGTTTTTTGCAACGTTGTTAACACATAAATTGTTAGTTGGGTTAGGACTTATTTAGGGCGGGGCTCATAAGCACAAGTGTTTGAAGTGTAGACCGATTGTGCATTGAATTCCTTACTTTATCATTCATGTATGCAGATGTACAAAACTGTACGGGAAGAAACTCCAAGTGCTGGACCATTACCAAATCCGAAATAGTAATCCAACCCAAGTAGGAATGGTTAGGCAGGGCATAAAGAATTCAGATTAGCATCTAACCTTGGGCAAATCCCCAAAGAGCAGTGACAAAAAGTTTTGCTTAAAAATTAATGGCAGGAAACAAAGGTGAAGATTTACTCAATTTAGGAACTGTAAAAACTTCACAGTTAACAAGTGTGTGAAAGATTTCTTAAATAGTTTTTAACAGATAAGCACTGAGGCAGAGGAAGTGTGTGCTCAGAGCCAAGCCCTCTTCTGTTGTGACAGCGTGACCTGGTACTATTGTATGAAAATAGTGTAAAAATCTACAATACAAAAAAAATACAATATAAAAATATTGTATAAAATTCCCTTAAAAGGCCTCCAGATCTCCATCCATCTGACCTACACATCAGATGACACCATTCAGATTTGTCTGTTCTCACTGACTGATGACATCTCAGTCACTCCAGACCTGTCAGAGCTCATGCAACTGAGGGCCAAGAGGCGTTAGCTTATTGCTATATTCCTGAGTAATCATTTGAAAGAACTGTAATGTAATTGAACAAATTTGGTGTCAGTCAAATCAATCCGAATGAGCGTATTAGATTTCATACAGTGCTTCTTAAATGGAAACATTTCAAAATCTATTACTACAGACTGGAAACACCTTTCAATGATAATATCTAAATGATCTGAATTATGAACTGCATTTTGATTCTCTGGTAATTATTCCAGAATGTATTCCTCATGGAAACAATCAAGTATTTGTATTTATTTTCTGTAGCTGTAGTCCATAGGATTGGTGCTCAGTCATCTTTTTGGACAGTGAATTGTTTTACACAGCAGGAGGTTGTCACACCTCCCCTTTCACCCCTTTCGGCTTGCTAAGCAGTTTAACATGGAATCGCAGTATTGCACACCACACCAACTGTGTCCTGCTTCATCGGATAACTGACGTAACGGGAAAATAGTAAATTTATTTATAATATTTAAAAATATCAGACAGTTGAATGGCCACTAGAGGGCATGCAGAAAGAAACCATATGATAAAAATATTTAAGTATGTTGTTTTGACTGATAAGATAGTAAAATACAACTCGCGATAAGCTGGAAATGTGAACACTGAGCTGATTTACTGATACAAAATGACTAGCAAACTTGATTAATGCGATATTATGCTGCTTGGGAACATGGGGGTGTTTTTAATTTGTATATTTATAAATACTGCGCTGGCCTTGCATGCTGCTCAGGGTGTACCCCACTCTTACCCAGGATGTTGAGGTGGGGGCAAGCGACCCTAATTAGAATTAAGCAATTCAGAAAAGGAATGAATGAATATTTATAAATACTGCGATGGCCTGGCGAGCTGTCCAGGGTGTACCCTGCCGTCACCCAGAGTCAGCTGAGATGAGCGCCCTATTCCCCGCGACCCTAATTAGGTTTAAGCTGCCTAGAAAATGAATGAATTATTAAATCTTTAAAAATATTTATTGGTTTTATTTTTAGATGCAGATTAGCTGACAGAACGTGTAAACATTTATACAGTGGGTAATCTCACTCACTCATTTGCTGAACCGCTTAATCCTACTAAGGTCGTGTGATCTTAACCAACACTGGACGAAGGCAGGGTACACCCTGAACAGTTCACCAAATCATTACAGGCCACTACACACAAAAAATACATACAATGCAATTTGGAACAGCAAGTTAGCCTAAAGTAAACCCACTCAAGCATGGGGTGAATATGCAAACTCTACACAGAAACACCAACACCAAGCCCCGGACTTGAACCCAGCACCCTCTAAGTGGATACTCCACAGGATGTCAGGGACAACAAAAACCAAAAATGCCTGTGGATAAATCCCGTGGTCGCTGACGGAGTTCAGCCGGCACAGCTCGGACGGGTAGGTTAGTTGAGTCAAACGCTAGTGAGAGTAGCAGTTTAGCGCGTAGCTCCAATAAGGCTTGACGTGGGTTGGGGACTGACTGAGGTAGATATAGGGGGACCGATTAGTGTGGGAAACAAGGTGCAGAATGGGAACGATTAGCGTGGGAGTTGGGGAGTGAGTCCAGTGTAGGCATGACAGTGATGGACTGTTACATAACACAATGCAGTGTTGTGCCTGGAGTGTAACATAACATAACATGATGCAACAATGTAGGGTAATATAGGTGTATAGGGTAACATTACATAAAACACAATGTGATGTAAAACACATTTAATATAAAGTAATTAACATAATTGAACAGTAACAAAAAAAAGAAAAACAATAACTGGGTCAGTAAATGCGAAATGTTCCGAATTTAGAATTGAGTTTCTTCCTCAAAGTTACATGGTGAAATAAATAGTACTGTAGCAAAACATAACGTAATAATACAGTGTGATGTACAGAAATGTAATATATAGATTTATGCACTGCCTAAAAGCAGAGCTGTCATATGATTTCTCTTACTTGACTTAACTTGTCAACTCTCAAACCCCATCCACGTATACAATGTATATCAAGATGAATTCAATTATAATAACTTCTTTATAGAAGGGAAATAAAATGAGGGAACAATCACACAATCACAGTCTCGACATATAAAGTACACCATTTAAAAACCGTAGCTTTTCAATAACACAAGAATATCATTAGTTCTTTATTTGTGAATTGTTTACTCTGTAAAAAGTATAATTTGCTGACAGAATCAATACCAATTAGCTCCAGAATTCCTTAGAAATCATTTATCCTGGTAAGAGTGTGAGCAAATATCCAAAGGATGCGAGCTCTGCTATCACCTCAGGGTAGTGAGATACCAGTCCGCTGAATAGAATCACTTCCGTAAGCACATTATACACGCCAGAAATGTTATGCGATTCCTCAATGTGATTGGGTTAAAAGCCTTTTTATTCAAATGAGTAAGGCATATAGAATTCTTTTTACATTGTTAAAATAGTGTATTTTTTTAATTAATAAAGTGTATTTTATTTTATGGCTTGAAACAAGTAACAGTTTCAGGAGAAGATAGAGTAGAAGAAGTTACCATCACTCATTCTTTTTTTTCCAATTACAATGGTCATATACCAGCATGAGAGATATCACCACAGGGTTCCCAAGTGTACATATACGCCGGATGGATGGAAGGATGGACACTATATGTACTACTACGATGTTCCAAAAGCAACTTGATGGTCAGACACTTTTTTCTTCTTAATAGTGCTTCGCCTACCCCACTTCACGCTTCGCGACAGCTCCGCTATTATATAACAAGATGTAGAATAACATTGAGTAGCATAACTTACAAAATTGAATATAACATAGTTTAAGTGTAATGCAATGGGAAGTAATACACAGCAGAGCATAACAATGTGCCCAGCAAAGGCCTGGCGAACTGGCCAGGGTGTACCCTGCCCACGCCCAGAGTCGGATGAGACGGGCGCCAGCCCATGAATGAATAAACATAACGATGTAACATACTATACTGTAAGAATAGGACAAAGTTAAGAATCACAATATGATGGCGCGTTCCATCAACAGATAATTACCACAACAATAGTAAGCTTAACAGAGCAGCAAATGCTGGTGAAATTAGTGAACTTTTCTGAATAATGTTGATAAATTTAAAGGTTCTACTCTTACATTTTGAAACATGTAGCGCTGTTAAGTTACAATTAGCAACATTTGTGCAAATGCTTGCAAAAATTTTGTAAAAGACAGTTGGTGAACAATAGTGATGGTTATAATTGTTATGTTATAGTATTATATTATAGAATTATGTTACGGTATTATAATGTTGAATAGTTAACAGCTATTTGCCACAAGGTTTGCGACCTTTTGCCAACTCCTGGTAAGACACAGGCGAATGTCAGGCAAATATTGTAATTGAAGCATCCCGGCTGTGGCTCGTTTATTATCTTAAAAAAATTATATAAAAACTCAGTTTTTTTGCTGCAGCACATATTTAGATTTCAGAGTCACACATAGTCGTTTGTTCAGCATTAATGTGTAATAAACACTGTGTTCATCCACATAGATAACTTTTAAAAGGTTACTGTGTGAACTTGTTTAAAAGGGATGCAAAAAGTTTCCTTTTTGGATGCAATTATGTGCTTTTTCTCCCCAGAAATAATATGGAACTCTTATACACATCATGTTTCATTAGAGACATTGGGAACATTATAATGCAGAAGAAAAACATAAGACTATCTTTTTAACTTAATTTAGTAATTACTCTGTTCCAGCACTCGGGAAAAGAGGAAAAAGCATACAGTCCTGCGTTTAACTTCCCTGTTATTAAAAATGAAATGATGGATGTTTTACTGGCTGCTCTTAATACTCAAGCATTCAGTTAACACAGTTACGCAACAGAGTGTGTGTTGAAATTCTGTCCGCTTGTGAGTCACTGTACTTCCCACTACGGAGCAACTAAAGGCAGTCATCTACATTTTATAAGTCACATCGTGAAATTTTGATGGGAGGCTGCACAGAATTCTGGTTTAAACAGCTGGAAGTTGGCCTCCTCTTATTCTCTCTTTCCCTCTTTCTCAATCCTTTTTCACGTCCTGTCTTTTTCAATTTGCATGTGTTCCTACCACTAGTCTCTGAGAACATGCAGAAAATGCAGAAAATCTTTTATGCATTATGAAAAATAGAAGAGCAAAGACCCTTCTTTAGCGTGTTTGCCACTGCCATATGGGAGCAGAAATCTCAGCAGAGCCAGCACACACACTCACACACAGACAAACACACACATACACACTACACATACACAGTAGAGCGAAGCAGGTCTCTGCCCGCATGTTCAGATCTTCACTCCCGGAGGACAGACGAGTTTTGTACATAGATGTGCATGTGAGACAGAGATAGAGGGAGTATAAAATATAGAAAGAGATAGAGCGGGTGGGCAGAAGATCATGAAAGAAAACAAAAGACAGAGTTAAGCAGTATGGCAGTTTTCTGCCCTGCTGAAGCTGCTTTTATTGTTTAAAAAAAGAGAGCAAGCAAGTATAAATCCAAGTGGTGCCATGAATCAAATATATAACACACTCGCTTGTTTACACTAAATGCGTTTACACACACGTGCACAGACATAACAAATAGCACCTTGGCTGCCAAGCAGTAGTGCTGGATATTTAAGTAATTTACGCTGGATACTGTTGTAAATTACACTGGATATTTTGTAAATTACGGTGGATTTTGTTTTAAATTACACTAGATACAGTTGTAAAGTACAGAGGATATTTTTATAGAGTACAGTATATATTTTTGTAAATTATGCTGGATATAGTTGTAAATGACATGGGATATTGTAAATTACACTGGATACTGTTGTGAAGTACAGTGAATATTTTTGTAAATTACAGTGGATATTGTTGCAAAGTACAGTGAATATTTTTGTAAATTACAGTGGATATTGTTGCAAAGTACAGTGAATATTTTTGTAAATTACACTGGATATTGTTGTTAAGTACAATGGATATTGTAAATTACGGTGGATATTGTTGTAAAGTATGGTGGATTTTGTAAATTATGGTGGATATTGTTGTAAATTATGGTGAATATTTTTGTAAATTATGGTGGATATTGTTGTAAATTACAGTGGATATTGTAAATTACGGTGAATACTGTTGTAAAGTACGGTGGATATTGTTGTAAATTATGGTGGATATTGTTGTAAAGTACGGAGGATATTTTTGTAAATTACAGTGGATATTGTTGCAAAGTACAGTGAATATTTTTGTAAATTACAGTGGATATTGTTGCA
>JAOUQZ010000026.1:352559-364594 GCA_028564935.1 Neosilurus hyrtlii
TCCTGGTGTATTATAGTTTCTCAGTACAGTCCTGGTGTATTATAGTTTTTCAGTACAGTCCTGGTGTATTATAGTTTCTCAGTACAGTCCTGGTGTATTATAGTTTCTCAGTACAGTCCTGGTGTATTATAGTTTCTCAGTACAGTCCTGTCATACGGCTGAGAGAGATACACACAGATTAAAGCTATTTTTACATATATCAAAGGTGACAGAAATGTCTCAAAACAAGTACAATATTCCTAATAAAGTCTCTGTGAACAATCTTTTGTACCCTTCTACCAGAGGGCAATGATATTTTACGGATTATAGTTGATATTTAGAAGGAAGGCGTCATGGTGTTGGGAGTCTCCCACCTTGTGAAAACAAACTAGAAACCAAAAGAAACTGACGTGAACGAATAAATAATTGGTTGTGAGCCTTATCATCAGATTATAGAGAACTAAACTGATCCGATTTAAGAATAAATCTGTGCACGAGTAAAAAATAAACACTCGAAATATGATGTGAGTAAGAATAACTAGTAGAAACAGTCATAACTCAGCTAGCCGGGTATAAACATTCCTTTATTCGCCATTTTGTTTCATTAGAATTATAATAATCAAGTTTTAAGCTTAATATGAACCGGCTTCGGGTTTGTTTGTTTAATTAAACAACATTAAACTAAAATGACAGAATCTTTAGGGTGTGTCTCCAGAAAAAGAAGGAGGAGATGACTGTTTATAAACAGAGATGCTATAACATGTCTCAAGTTATTTTCACCCAGAGGAACTCCTCCCAGGACTTCGCCATTTTGTTTCACCAGATGATAGGGGTAATAAAAACACAAACAAAAATAAAATGATTTAAACAACATGACGTGCTCGTGGAATTATCAGAAGGGACAGTCGAACTAAACGACCGTGGATTAAAGATAAAAACCCATTCCAGCTCAGAGTTCGGTAATAATCAAGCTGTACCATTAGTGACAGTTTTAGCATAAAAGCTAGCTAGCTAACTAGCATGAGCTAACGCTACAGTTCCACAACAGGGCTTTACTGACCCGCACGCGACCTTCAGTGTGTATAGATATAATAAGGGCAGACTTTTTGTTCGCTATAACGAGTTTATGAAGCACTTTAATCTCGTCGTGTTTCAGGAAGTAACGCCGGGAAACAGCTACTCAAGCAGGATGCCCTTTGTTTAGCTAACAAGCTAAATCGTTAGCTTAGCCAAGTAAAGAGCAGAGCGTTGAACGCTCGCGCTTGGCTCCTACTTGTGCTCGTGTTATCATGCACGCGAACCTTTGTAAAGCTGCGCGACGGCCGTGGCGGAGTTCTGGAAGAGGTGCCACAGCTTCTGCCGGCTCTGCTCGGGTTCCTCCTCACTCGGCTCGTCCTGCTCGGCCTCAGCTAAGCACTGCCGCTCCCATTTCGAGAACCAGTGCTCGGGTCCGTGCTCCTGGATCTCCGCTTCGCCCTCCTCCTTCTTCTCCGCCATAATGATTCACCCTCTACCTCTTATATATCAGATAATATTTGTATTGTTTATCCTGAACTGAATTCCTGAATCCGGCCGCGGCCTTATCCACAGCTGTCAGCTTCTTTTTTTCCCTCCCCCCCCCTTCAAACCAGCGGCTGCATGGCGCAGGAAGTCCACTCCGCCGGCTGACAAAACAAAACGCGCAGGCGAGACGAGCACTCATGAAAACAAGTTACACTTTAAACCCCGCCCTTATTATGTCGCAACTGTTTCGGATTCGCTAACACAGAAATAGGGGCGCGGTCTAACTAACCCAAGCACCCTCCCCTCTCCCAGTCACTGCACCGACTTACCATAGTTATGGCTTCTGATTCGCCAACATTCAGAAGTGGGCGTGGTTTTGTCAGGACACCCATGAAAACAGGTCACCCTTCAAATCTCGCCTTCGTTCATCAGGACTCGACTCTCATTCGCCAAAACTAGGATGTAGGCGGGGCTTAATACAGGCGCTGATTAAAACAAGGAACATTTGCCACTTTAAAGCCACACCTGCTACTGGTGTTGGACAAAACCACTGAATTTTTCAATCGATTTAATTGTACCAAATGATTCCAGTAGTATTATACTTTAGGCTTCGCGTGTTTCTGTTTTCTACGGAAGCGTATTGCAGATTGTAATAAATAAATGGACTGTATCTCGTTCTAACAAGAAAGGTTGTTGTAGTAAAACGTCACCACCTTCTCGCGGGATGTTTGATTCTCATCCTGAATGAACTGGAGTGAAGATGAAGAGGGAGAGGAAGAGGGAGTCGCAGTCTACCGTTGGACGGAATCCCCTTCTCTTGGTAAGTCATACTCATGAAGCATTTAGCCCACATGAACTTACCCTCGTTTTAACTCAGTTCTGTCTTCATGTACCTGCAGTGGACCGTCCATGGCTGAGAACAAGTCCTAGCATTAAATACAATACACTTCCCCCTGGGGTGGTTAGTCCAATATATATTTATATCTGAATCCTGCACAATGACTCTTGAATGAAAGCTGTTTATATCAGCTCCATTTTAACATCGTCAACCCAGTCAACTACTGGCGTGAATCAGCTTTAATATGTATGAAGTGTCATGTCATTTTCTGAACCGCTTAATCCTAATTAGGGTCGCGGGGAGGCTGGCGCCCATCTCAGCCGACTCCGACCGAGGGCAGAGTACACCCCGGACAGCTCGCCAGGCCATCGCAGGCCAGAAACACGCTGACGGCTATGCAGCTACTCTTGACGAAAATCAGCAATGGTTCTTTTACATGCCTCTCACCATAGACAGTGACAGACATGGCCGTCATTTGATAACCCAGTTAGCTGCACTGGGGGGACAGCAGTGACAGTAGTGGGGGCTTGACCTTGGGATCAGTAATCCAGCACCTTACCACCAGGCCACCACTGTCCCCAAGTGATAACGTCATTATCCGAACTGATGACCATTACTCGGGGGATTAGTGCCTCCTAGACTGTCAGCGATTGAAAAAAATATGGAAGGTGAACCACAGAGTTTTAAGGCAGGTGTATCAAAATGGTGGCAAAGTCACCGAAAAACAGCTGTGTTCTGTTTTAGATTTTGGAAAATACATGAACATTTAAAGGGCAGTGGTGGCCTGGTGGTAAGGTGCTACTGATCTCAAGGTCGGCGGTTCAAGCCCCACTATCAACGGGTTCTCACTGCTGTCCCCCCAGTGCAGCTAACTGGGTAATCAAAAGCCGGCTATGTCTCTCATTGTCTGTGGTGGGAGGCATGTAAAAGAACCATTGCTGATTTTTGTCAAGAGTAGCTGCATAGCCATCAGCGTGTTTCTGCCCTGCGATGGCCTGGCGAGCTGCCCTCGCCCAGAGTCGGCTGAGATGGGCGCCTTGAGCCTCTCACATTTTGGAAAGGTAACCTGTGCCCAATGTGTATGAAAGTTAAAAGTAAATTAAGTTCATTTAACATTCATTTAAAAAAAAAAAAACAATAACTTTGTTGTGTTTACAGATTGACATCTCTGTGGCTTAATGCATGGATGAAGGCTGTCTAGCCACCTTCATTCCCATCAACGTTGACAAGATTCCTGTCTGAAGATTTTGAGAGGAGTGAGAAAACCACTGACTGACTGCAATTATTGATGCAGAAAGAGGACATTTTCATTCCTTAATTGAGACATACTTTTCAATGGGATAAAACCATAGAGAAATATTGCTCTCACTCAGCACTGCTGATGGAATAGTGATCAGCATTCAGACTCTGCGAAGGGTTATGTTAACACTCAGGCTTCACGGAAATAACTGAAGTGACATTCTTGACGTTGCATTATTTCTTATGCAACAGCTGCAAACATATGATAAACTTCATGTATATAAAATATAACTGCTTAGATGCGTACAGTAAGGACTTGTTGTCACACAGAACACAGTAAGACATTAATTGAAAATTCTGGATCCCTGGGGTGTTGAGTTGAGACAGCGTAATCATCTCAGATATCGGCTGTATCACAACCCTGGACCACATTAGCATGTGGACTCTTATGATAAACTCAAGCCATATGGCATTTGTGTGAATGGTGCAGTGGATGGGTTTTCCAGAATGGTTATTTGGCTTTATGCATACTTCACAAACAGTTACCCTAAAGTTATTGGTGGAGATTTCATTTCAAAAGTAGAGAAAAGATGGGGGACTGCTGCCAGAATTCATACAGACATGGGGACAGAGAATGGTACAATGAAAGACATTCAAAGATTCTTGCGCCTTAATCACAATGGCAGCTATGCTAGAAATTGCTTCATGTTAGGATCCAGCACCCACAACCAGCGTATAGAGAGCTGGTGGGCTTTCTTAAGGAAACACCATGCATAGTACTGGATCAACCTTTTATCAAACTGAAGGAATCAGATCATTTCACTGGTGACTTCTTGGATAAGCAGCTGGTTCTTTTCACCTGTTTAAACATCACTGAGGTGTGTATTTGAAAGAGACAATATACTGTATGATAAGGATATGCTTTTGAATACAGAATATGTAGTTTTGGAACATGTTTCTTTGCTTGCCTTTCAGGAAGAGCTCCAAAATGTTGTTCTCTTATATAACACCCACATCATACATCGGAGCAGAAATGTGATTGCTCCAAGTGGCGGACCCTATATAATGTATACCCTTCCACAGCATTTTGGTGGACAAAATCATGTGAAACAAGTTTCTGAGCAAGCAGTGGAAACGTTGCAAAGCACAGTGTCTTCAGAGAGGATCATACACATGTGATGAGACAGTGTTCTCACTATCCTGCCTTCTGATGACAGACAATTTTCTACATGCACCGTCCACACCAGATGAAGCAATTGAACTGTACTTATTTTTGAGAACATGCATACGTGCAATCCTGTGAGTACTGACTTATAAAGAAAAACAGGAAACAGATTTACCTGCTTTTCCATATTATCGTCATGTAGTTGGATGAGAAAATGTAAAATAATAGATGTAGAGAACTTTGAGAATTGTGCTGTTAGACTTTACATTGTGTATGATTCTGAGCAACATCATCTGCAAATATATGCTGTGAAATAGACAGATTTACTCAATTTTTATTAAAATTTGAAAAAGTATCATCATATTTAGAAATATAAGTTCTACATAGCACAAATCTACAAATTGGGGAAAAATATTTGAATTTCTCTTTAGCATCATAAAATCCATCATACAGTACACAACAAATTAGATACAATTTATAAACACACCACTGCTCCGTTTATGTTAAAAATATACTAATAAAACTAATAAAACTCTCCTCAAAGTTTTCTCTAATTGAGCATTGAGCTCAGGTATGTTATAAACTGTGATAGTTATGTTTTAGATACAGTAAAATGAATTGAAAAACATTAACTGCCAGTTATTATGTTCAAGATGTGTGTTGTGAAAATTTTTTTTTTTATTTATTTATTTTTTAAATGAACAATCTCAGGTGAAATTTCATTATAACACAAATTATTCTTTGAGGCCATGCCATTCATTTTTTCCCCTTAAAAATTCTTAAACATGATGAGAAATGGTACAACATAAATTGGACAACACATAAAAAGTGCATTTAAATGAGTACTCTGAATGACCGTTTTGGGAGGGGGCTCTCTCCTTAAACAAAAGCAAAAAAATACCTAGACTATAATATGAAAGAACATCATACAGATATATTTAAAATAGAACACATGAATATCAAAATTGAACAAGAGCAAATCTTTTCTTATACATTAAAAACAAGTACAAGAATAGGCCTTGTGCTGTGAACCAGGACATCATAGTGCTTATCATATTTTACATTCAAATCAGAGTGGAATATAAAAGAAAAAAAATGCCCTGCGAAAAGAAAAATGAAAAAAGAGGTGTGATGTAAACATGGTTAACTTAAAAAGGTTTACATCTACAGCATTAATGTTTACCTCATATACTTGCCTTTCACAATGTTTTCAGAGTTGATACATATTCTTTTAACCAGTTTTCTCTCCGAATAACTGTTTTGTTTTTTATTTGTTTTTTCTTTTCTTCTGAAGAATGGTACATAGTAAATATACCTATACATCCAAACATTTAAGATTTATCAGTGCAAATGTCTTCCAGCCAATAGCTTCAGAACCTTTTTTGTTGTAGATTTCGTGTTCTCATACATTTCTTTAATATTTATTTGGTTCCTAAAGGCATGTGTAAATGTGAGTCTTGCAATTTCTGACATTTTATCAAGAGTATACTTTGGCAGTTGAATGAGCAGCTTATGGGCAACATTTAAAAGGCTAGCTTTCAAGTTGTCTCTTGTAGGGACAGATTTAGCACCCATACGATCCAATAAATCAAGAAGTTCCTTATGCTCTTCACCAAGAAAATCCTCCAGCAAAGCCTTGTAAACAAGATCCCTCTCTTCTGCAGGGATGTACAAGAGGAGCACTGTGAAAGATGCTGCAAGTTGGCTAGGAAAATAGCCACGGTCCAGAAAACCCGTAACAAGGATTCATCCAATTGATTGCTATTCTTCCTCATGCCACTTTGGGGAAAGGAATGGAACTCTCATATCTTGCCCTTCAGTGGCACAGTCCAAAAACTGTCCAGAAAGTGGAATAGACATCTCTGGAGATCCCATCTATATCTGCTATACATTAACAATGTCATATCCTGAGAGTTCAGTGTTACTGTACTGTACATACTATATGAAGAACTCACACTGGGTGTGGGGAGGACAGCAGGCTGCTCAGTGGCACTGGATATAGATGGCACAGTGCTGGTTAAAAGACTCTGATGGTTTGGACTTTGCAGGTTAAAGGCAGCTAAAAGAATATTAGGAATCACAGTCTCCTTCGTAACTTTCGACGGCAAGATGGCGCCAATGTGTGTGGCTAGCGGTCTACTACTCCTGCAATGCTTTGTATTTTTGTTGTTTTTAATGATTAGCACTAAACTGATCGAGTCTCTGCTGGTGTATGATCACCAGTCCCTCCTATCTCTACGGCAAAGAATTAGAGATTTGGGTGCTTTTGATCGGGGTGGACAAAATACTTTGCCTCGCCTCACCTTTTCCGGGTGCCGGCCCTACCTTCTCGGCGGAGGCGTTCTCGTTACCGTGGCAGACGCGGCGGTCGGCTGGTGAAGCTGAAGTTCTGGTTGTTACACTCTTCATCCATTTCCCGGACAGGATTTGGATTATTCACACCTTTCACTGTACCACGGCGCTTTCTGGACCCCATCGGTGTCTGTCTGGTACCTGTCACAGGCTCAGTTGAGGAACTCGAGCCCCGCCGCCTCTGCCCTCTCCGGCTGTCTCATCGCGGAGTAAACCAGGACGCTACCCCTGGCTCCCCGAGCCACCGGACTTCTGGTTCCAGTTCCCACCAGGATTGGCTTGGTAAACGCCAGATCCATGGTGAATAAAACTTTCATCCTCCCAAATGGAAGATCCAAAAAGGGAAAACTGGAAAATTTCACTTTTGATGTTTTAGATTATCAAGAGGAAACAGTACTAGATGAAGATGTGATGGTGGGAGAACTTTACTCCTTGCTCAGAATGGGAATCTTAAGGTTTTATCTTTGCACAAGGGAACAGAAGGGATCAAGAATCACAGAAAACATCAACATTGTAGATAAGAACAGAGAACAATGAACCAAAAGATGAAAACAATCTCTCACATTCATCTAACTCCTCTGAGGTCATGATAGGTCCTTACACTGGTGAACCTCTGGCATGGCAGCTAGATGACACTGTGCCCATTTTATCAAGTGATGAAGGGGAATCTGTGAGTTTCAATCTGCCATCAACTACCATGAACTTAGTGAGACTTGTTAAGCTGTCTCTCCCAAACATTTCTGGCCCATAGCTGGGCATAATTTCAGCCAGTAAACCGGAAAAGTCATTCACAAAGTCCTTGTTGTATTTGGGGGGACGGTAAATGACAGAGCACAGCACCGGGTCGGACCGACCCACCTCAAATAAAGTTACCTCAAAGCTAGAGAATGAGGAAGAGACTGTGCGCTGCTTACATTTAAAATAGTTTTTAAAAACCGTTGCCATCCCCCCACCATGACCCGGTGCCCGTGGGGAGTTTAAGTAAGAGCAGTCAGGAGGTAAACGTTCGACCAGAATGCTACACTCACCGGCACTGATCCAAGTCTCTGTCACACAGAGGAAATCTAGGGCATGGAAGCTGAAGAAATCCCTCAAAGAATAGTTCCTTTGCAGCACTTAGAATTTCACCTTTGGCAAATCAACTCTCCTTCTTCCACCTCCATTTTACCTGCATTGCTGCTTTCCTTCATGTGTCCATCTTTCCTTGTCTTTCATACTGCCAATTTGTTATTCCTCTAATATGCCTGTGGAGTTGTTTGAGTTGCTGCAGGTTCTTCTTGGTCAGGGTCGTTTGGAACTTCGTCAATTCCCATCTTTCTTCTGCGTTTTTGAAGCAGTGTCTGCCACTGTACATCTCTCTCACCTTTTCTTTGGTGCTCAGAGCAAAATCTTCAGGTGGCAATCCTGTTACCATAGATGGGAATGTAAATGGACAAATTATGGTTATTTAAAAGAGAAAAAAAAACAGTAAAACTAACCATTTTAGGTAAAACTAAGCAGGGGTTTAGTGCACTTTACATCAGAATATATGGTTGTATACTTGCTTTATGATCAAAAAGTAAAAAAATACAACAAAAGGACTTGTTCTGTGCCATAGACGGTCCACTGCAGGTACATGAACACAAAACTGTGTTAAAACGATGGTAAATTCATGTGGGCTAAATGCTTCATGAGTATGACTTACTTTATGACTCTTCAGTGTGGAGATTCCTTCCAACGGTAGACTGCGACTTCTTAAAAAGGCATAAAGTGGCTCCCTCTCCCTCTCCATTTTCCCTCCCGTTCATTCAAGATGAGAATCAAACATCCCACAAGAAAGTGGTGATGTTTTACTATAACAACCTTTCTTGTTATAACTAGATACAGTTCATTTATTTATTGCAATATGCTTCCATAGGGTTTTCCAATGCAGAAAGATAAAAAAATAATAATTATATATCAGGATAGACCCCACAAAAATGTTCTATAGAACTCTTATAACAGACTTTTTCGATAGAACATTTTTGCAGGGGTGAAGGGGGCAGCACCATGGCGCAGTGGTTAGCACCTCTTCCTCACAGCAATAAGGTCCTAGGTTTAATAACCGGGCTCAGGCTTTTCTGTGTGGAGTTTCCATGTTCTCCCCGTGCTTGCATGGTTTTTCACCAGGTATTCCGGGTTTTTTGAGAGTGAGAGGATAGATGTATTTTTATGAAATCAGTAATTTGGCTCTTTGCTTTCCTTGTATCCTCTGTCCTGTGTGTGTGTGTGTGCGTGTGCGTGTGCGTGTGCGTGTGCGTGTGCGTGTGTGTGTGCGTGTGTGTGTGTGTGCGTGTGTGTGTGCGTGTGTGTGTGCGTGTGTGTGTGTGTGTGTAAAGATATCTACCATCCCGTATCGTGACAATAATATCAATAATAATAATAATAATAATAATAATGATAAAAGAGCCAAAATGGTTTCTTTTGGATAGCAACGTAAAAGCATGAAATATCTACAAGTCCTCGCAAAGACAGCAAAACACACATCAATAATACACATGGTGTTAAGATTGATTTTTACATCGAAACATCAGGATAGAAAGAAAGTTCTGATAGCTCACCATCGATCTGTGCATCCATGTTATCAAACAGGTTACAAGTCATTCATCATCTTCAGTCAGTGCCTTGATCCTGCTCAGGGTCTATCCCAGGAAACCCTCTCTAATGTTTTGCCTTCTCATTAGTTAGGTAGGGATATTGCTCACACTTGGTGTATTAACCATTGAGATGAGGAAGCAACAGTACATGTACACAACCATGATATCGAGCATAGTAACAAACCTACCAGGTAAACTGTACAACAGGGTGTGTTCCTACTACAATGTCTGCTACAGCTCAATAAGGATCAGTATGAACACAGTGACTCATCTACATCCCCCTTTCTAAGCTCTTCATCATATAATAACAATTCTTTGTTGTCACTTATCAATACTTACAATATAACATATTTTGACCATACATTAAACAATCAAATCAATTGTCATTAACAAACAATATGAAAATAGTTGTGTTGGCAACACAGATATTTTATACTGTAAGCAAAATGAGGTCACCTTTATATAAAGATCCCTGAAACAAAACCAAAACACATCAATATCAGCAAATGAAAGAATCATCTTAAATGGCACAACCTTCAAAATGTTGAACAATGTTGAAATTAACTCAGTCTGCATACTTAGGATTTGGTTTACAAAAACGTCCATGTACAGCCTTTTAGTTGTGTTAGTGGGTAGCACAGCTTTAGGTGTGTTCATGTGTAACTGTTCAGTGTCCTGTGTGTTGTGTGACACTCTTGTTGGAGTAACATGGTTGTTACGGTCATGTCCACTATCCTGACATTCCCTTGTCATGTGTGCTGTGCTGTGGCGCCGATTTCCGATCTGGACTCCTTGAAAATCTCCTGTACCATGCCTGTTCAGTTGAAGCCTTGAGGGGTCTGTGTTCTTACAACTTTTCCTTCCATCAAAGGTTGAAGTGGTCAGCTTGATCTGTCATAGCACAATTTCTGTGTCTGTCTTTTGTTGACAAGCTGAGCCTTTACCTCTAGTGGCTTGCGCACTTCTGGTTCAAGCCACCTTCTTGAGACTGTCAAAGTGGTGCGTGTTTGCCTCGACATCAGTCCTTGTGCAGGAGATCCAAGTTTTGCATCACATGGTATTTTTCTGAGATTTAACAGATTAAGAAAGTCATCACTTCCATCTCTATGAGATTTTTCTATGAGCTTTTTTGCACTGCGAACAGCTCTCTCAGCTAACCCATTAGACTGAGGATATTCTGGGCTGCTTGTGACATGAGTGAAATTCCAGTGTATGGAAAGTCTTGAAAAGTGCTGTCTTGTTAACTGTCTACCATTGTTGGATATTAGTTTGTGTGGTGCTTCATGAACTGAGAAATGTCTGTTGAGTTTAGTGATGACAGTTGCTGAAGTAGCATCACAGAGCAGATCAATCTCATACCAGCACAAATATGAATCTTCCAGAACTAAGTATAGCTGATTGTGCCACTAAAAGATCTGTGTTGACACAGTCAACCAGGGGAGATCTTGCACCAGGTGTAGTTGAAGTGATTCTTTCTGCTGATGAAGTTTTGGCTGTTACATATTGAGCATGACTGTATTTCAATGTCAGTGTGATTGTGAGCCAGAACACAATCACTTTCCCTCTCGGTTTAGTTGAATGTCCTCTGTGCATGATGCTAGTGTAGTCTTTTTGTAAAGACCTTGGAACGACAGCCTTATGACCTTTCATTATGGCACCATTTTCAATAGCAAGTTCATCTCTGAAGGGAACATATGGATGAATAGCAGGAGGAAGGCTGAATGGTTTGCTGGGCCATCCATGTCTGACGATGAAGCTGAGAGCCTGCAGAGTGGGGTACTTTGCTGTGTGTTCTTTCAACTCACAGCTGAGAAGAGGAGATGTAATTGACTGTCATCACGTTAAAACTGTCCTCTTCTTCAGCCTCCTGGGCTGTCGAGCTTCTGGGGGGTCAGGACAGTGTGTCTGAAACATACATAAGCTTACCACTTTTCTACACCATGCTTCTGCGGTTTGAGCATCATCCAGTCATGGGTCATTGATAGGTTAGTGGGTAAGGCTCTGGATTACTGATCGGAGGGTCAGGATATAAGCCCCAGTCCCACCAATCTACCACTGTTGGGCCCCTGTGCAAGGCCCTTAAGCCTTATCTGCTCAGTTGTATACATGAGATAAAAATTTAAGTCGCTCTAGATAAAAGCGTCCATTGCAGTCTTGGTATCCAGGGGCTGATGGTCTGTCTCTATGGTCACTTATGAAGTTAATGAAGTTTGAGCATGAAAAAGTACTGCTAGCAGCTCTTTCTAGTGTTAGTGAGTGTTCATGTCTTAGACCTGATACCAGAAAACTGACAGACCCAAATGCAGGACAGAACACGACTTGAATAGGTGCAAACATGAGTCCT
>JAOUQZ010000026.1:429922-441810 GCA_028564935.1 Neosilurus hyrtlii
TGCAGGCTGTAGAATTAACGTTGTCCCCGGGTGATGACGTCGCTTTCCATGCGACGGAAGGAGGGGGGCCGATTTATTCACCTTCGAAGGATAGCCTTTTATACTACCACAACTCTTCCTGATGACCAATCAATGTCCACAACTTTTCTTGAAGACTTATCAATGACCAAATCTTTTCCCAATGACCAATTAAGACAACAAATGTTCCTAATAACCAATCAATGACCAAAACTTTTTCCAACGACCACAACTGTTTCTAATGACCAATCAATGAACACAACTGTTTCCAATGACCAATCACTAGTCACAACTGTTCTTAATGACAAATCAATGACAAAATTTTCCCAATGACCAACTAATGACCACAACTGTACTTAATACCCAATCAATGACCACAACTGTTCCCAATGACCAATCAATGACTAAAACTGTTTCCAATGAAGAATCAGTGACCACTGTTCTCAGTGAGCAATGAATGACAAAAACTGTTCCCAATTACCAGTCAATGACCAAAACTGTTCCCAAAAACTAATTAATGACCACAGCTCTTTCTGATGACAAATCAATGACCAAGACTGTTCCTATTGACCAATCAATGACCATGACTGTTCCTTATGACAAATCAAAGAACACAGCTGTTATCAATTACCAACTAATGACCACAAATGTTTGAAACAACCAATACAATTACACTGTTTTCAAAGCCCAGTCACTAATCACTATTGTTCCCAACAACTAATCATTGACCACAACTGTTTTCATCAATCAATCATTGATCAGTGCTGTTCCTAATAACTAATCATTCATCATGACTGCTTTCAATGACCAATCAATAATCACTATTATCCCCAATGACCAACAACTGCAACTGCATCAATCGTAATGATTAAAATAATGTGCAAATTAGTCCAAGACATCTCCATTGACTTTTAATGGCAAGCATTTGTTAGCATCTTTACCCTGAAATGAGTTGAAACACAGTACACATTGAATCTTTCCATCAATCGTGAAAATAATACAACATCTTTTCTTTAACTATAGATGTATATCTGCAGTGGTTACGTTAATGAAGGGAGAGTAAGGTAGTTACACAGTAGATTTAAGTAATTTGTATAAAGAAGCTGTGTAATTAAGTTTTACACTTACGGTGGTTTGTCTCCCAAGCCATGACCATTATGCTGCAGGACCATATCTGTTCCATAGATGTTCAATAACTTGTACGGATTCACTGATATCAGAATACAGCCAATATATGTCTAGAGAACGAAAATATAAACGAGCTTTGTGCTGATTAACAATTAAGCAGTACCATAAAAATGACATTTTCAGTGAATCAATGATCAAACAAAGCCTATATACATTATAATTCTTTTTTTTTGTATCACATTTAATTTGTGTTAAGGTTAGGGTTGGTGAACTGGAAAGATAGCAAAATATGAAAGCAGCGTCTCTTTAGGGCTCTCGCTAAACCCTCCCCTGCCTTCATGCATGGTAGGGTCATGCACAAGCAGAGAGACATGGGAGCATTTGATTGGACATTTCACAGTCAACCATGAAGCTGTGGACTATGAGGCAGATTAAGTTCTGACTTATTTTTTACTTTCTTTTTTTGTTTTGATATTACAAGTTATTGACTGCTGTTGAAGTGTAAACACTATTGCAATCAATATAATTTATGTATACAGCTAAAAGGTAACCAACCCCAGCTTTAACTGCACTATAAAACTCTACAGTGCTGATATGCTATTAAAGTGAAGCAATGTTCCAAAGGTTTTTGTTAGATGTTTGAAAACTTTCAACAATGACACTGGAGAATTCAACGGTTCTGCAATAGAACACCATTTAATACAGTATGTCGACTTACATAGATGAGATCCCGGTTGAATCGGGTGTTCAGGTTCATTAAAACAGCTGCTTCTGTTAATTCCCTATAGAGAAGATAAAATCACTCATAAATTGAAATGGCACTTAATTAAATAAATACTGTACCTTTGAACAAATGTTCATTTTAATCTTCTTACTCTAACTGGGTCATGTCTTCAAGTCCATCAGCTTCTCTTTTCTCTCTGTAACTCATGGTTGGTAGACTTCTTATAGAGTACATCTGTTTACAAATCAGGAACTAGTCGTTTTTACAAATACACTGTAAATGGTGTTCTTGTACTTCACTCCAGCAGTATAGCATGTCACCATATTTTAATTATATTTATTATGTTGAAGTCATCTTAATTTAATTTTAATTTTTTTCATTATAACTTTAACTAATTGGTCATTGGTCCCATCAGTGCAGAGTTACGAGTTATCAATGAGGTAACCTGAGCATGGATATAATCAGTCTTGTAAATCTCACCTGACATTGCATGTATTCAAAGAGTCTGCAGCAAAACCCTGCAGGAGATAGTTAAGCATGGCTAGACCTTTTGTAGAAGCTCAAAGCCAAGCAGTCCTTCAGCAGTGACCTTTCCATCATTATCACCACATAATACTATACTACATTCAGAGGAATTAAATTTATCTGCTATAAATTATTCAGACATGCTAAATCAACTACTGAGTCAGATTTCTAAAATTAGTATTAGATGTTGGTAATTAAAGATTGCTTGACAAAATTAAAGCTCTAGAACTTTTAAACTGTCATGAGATTGCTTCCATAACCACTTAAGACGAATGTTACCTTATCATACCACTGGCCGGTGGGCTCCCCCTCTCGATCTGGTATCCATTGCACCTCACCTTCCCTGGATTCAACACCACCAGTAGGTGTAGGAAGAAAGTGGTCTATCATATTTTCATCACGGTACATAGACCATTTGGTAAGATTCTGTACAGTTCCATGGGGTAAAACTTTCTCTGTAGCCCACACATCCTCTGCACTTTGTCCCTCTCTGGTATTCATAGCCCAGTGTTCATCAGCACCTTTTCTTTGTGGGGACACAATTGCATATCTGCCATCTGGCCCAATAATCAATCCAGAAGCTGTAACAGTAGATAGTGCTGAAGGTAGCTGGTAGGAGGCCCTCTTTAAGCCAGTGTCTTTCAGAGCAGTCTGCAGTTGAGGGGATGTTGAAACTGTGAAACCTTGCCTAAGAACAGATCCATCAGGCAAACGGTAAGTAGCATTACGAAGATTTTGGTTTAAAAGCGCTTTTGAAAGTTTTAGATTAGTTGTATGACTTTCAGGGTCTGCTGAAATAACAGAATTGTCTGGTAGTCGGAAGGAGGCTTTGCGAAGGTTTATATTTTTCAATGCTTCTGACAGGTTTGGATTGGTTGGTTCAGAACTCAAAAAAATGGATTCATTTGGAAGCCTGAAGGACGCTTTTTTAATATTTATATTTTTCAGGGCATTCGCCAGGTTAGGTGAGTGGACTGGATTAGCACTTATTATGTTGCCATCAGGTAGCCTATAAGCAGCATGACGCATACTTGTATTTTGCAGAGCACTTGTCAAATTAGGGGAAGGTGTAGTAACCTCTGTAGTAATAACCGACCCGTCTGGCAATCTGTAACTAGCATTTCGCATCTGTGTGTTCTGAAGTGCATGTGATAAATTTGGGGAGGTAGGTTTTGACAGGCCATAATCAGGAAAAATCATTGTGCCATCACCTAATCTATAGGATGCATTCCGAATAATTGGGTTCTGAAGTGCATTTGACAGGGCCGGAGAAGTTGGTTCCACTTGTTGCTCTGTAACAATAACTGTTCCGTCTGGCAACCTATATGATGCATTACGAATGCTGTTGTTTCTAAGTGCACGGGACAGATTGGGAGTTACTGGCTTCTGATAATATTCTGCAAGAACTGAATTGCCTGGGAGTCTGTAGGAAGCATCTTTAATGTTTGTATTTTGCAAAGCACGAGAAAGATTTGGAGAAGAGGCTTGTAGTTTCTGTTGTTGAGTGATTACAGTGCCATCTGGAAGTCTGTAGGAGGCATATCTCAAGTTTGCATTATCTATGGCATTTGAAATGTTTGGAGAAAAGTGTTGTGGTGGTTGAGGCTCCACGTTTATTATGGTCCCATCTGAAAGTCTGTAAGAAGCATTCCGAACCTGACAATTTTGTAAAGCATTAGTAAGCATTGGAGAAGTAGTTGGGGCCACCATTTGATTGCCATGTACCAGTGTACCACCTGGCATAGTGTACGTTGCACCACGGAGTTGAGGATTATGCAGTGCATCTGACAGCATTAAGTTTTGAGTATAACCTCTCATGGGAACATTGGGGTACTCTTTCTTTGGGTAAGACAGTTGTGTTTGGTAAGAAGCCTTTTGGATTTGTTGGTTTTGCAAAGCATTTGAGAGAATTGGTGATCTCCTTGGGCTGGGGGATCCCCTCCTTCGTAAATGAGTTTGGTAAGTAGCACTGTGGACATTGGGGTTTTGAAGAGCGTTGGTGAGAAGGGGTCCAGGGCCTGGCTCCTCTATGTAATCATACTGTGACATAACTGGCAAGTAGGGGGAAGGCGACATCTGTAGAGCAGTTTTGTATGAGGCATTATGCAGATAAGGATTTTGAATAGCACTAGCTAGTGTTGGAGATGCAGGCTGACCAGGACCCTGTACAAGGGCTTCATTTTCACGAGAAAATGGTGACTCTGATGTCTGTAATGATGGTGAGCCAGGAGGCTGTGCCACTTCAGGAGCATATGAAGAGCCTGGCCTTTGCAAGGGTGAGATGAAAGATGGTCCAGAGACCTGAGTATTTTGCAAAGCATTTGATATTACAGGAGATGCCAATGTCTCAGGGGAGTGCTGCAGAGCAGTATATGGCACTCTTGCTACTTGAGGTACAAAAGTAGAAGTAGTATTTAGCAAATTTGGATTTTGTAAAGCATTTGATAATTGAGGTAAAGATAAATGTTCAGGAAATTGTCCCATACCAGTGATTTCAGGGGCAAAAGATTGCATAGGCTGCTGGAAGGGCAATTCATAAGAGGCATTTAAAATAGTTTGATTTTGTAAAGCACTGGCTACCATGGGTGACTGGGGCTCATTTATCATTTGATCATATACCATAGGGGCAGGTTCTATTACAGTGTGGTAGGGAGATCCTTCAGGCATCTGAACATTTGGAAATGGACTTGAGATGATAGGCATGGGTGAGCCATGACGGGAAGGAGTACGCATTGGTAATGGGGAGCGATGTTTTACAGAAGGGTGAGGGGAAGTTGGCCTGGACAGATGCCTAATGGAAGGTTGAGGAGATATAGAACCCATATGTTTTAGAGAAGGCTGTGGTGAGGGGGGCCCTCGTCTCAGAGACTGCCTGGCCATTAGAGGACGGCCTAGACCAACAGGTCTTTGTCCATTCCGTATGGGACCTGCTCGTCCTGGGGGACTGAAGTGCCTCTGCCCCAAAATGACCATCCCAGGGTGTTGACCTGGAATCTTTGGGGAAGCCCTCATGTCCTGAGTCATAACTGATCTTTTACTATGTATGGATGCCCTGGAATTAGGCATCTTTTTATTTGAAGCACCCGAACGACTCATTTGACCTAGAGAGGGTTTTACTGTTCCCATGGGAATGTTTGGACGCCCTATTCCACGCAGTTGACCAGCAGGTGATCCGAATGGGGGCCGGTTCCTCATAGCACGGGTTGACCTATGGGAAAAGCTGGGTGATGGTGATCTTTGTCCAGCTGACAGAGGAGGCTGAGGAGATTCAGATCCAACTGCAAAACTTCTCTGCGAAGGTGTGGGTGATAATCTGTGAGACGCAAATGGGGAGCGTGGCCTACTGGAATCCATTTTCTGAATGCTGTCCACAGGATGCCTACCCATTTGAGGAGAAGTTGGAGGACTTATTAGTCTAGGAGGAGATGTGAAGCCTTCAAGCTTCCTAGCAGCAAATGGACGATGAATTATTGATGGAGAGGGTGCTGGGCTGGGTCTTCTTATTGAGGCACGAGGAGAATGGGGTGGGCTTTGTTTGCGGAAAGAGCCATGAGGAGAAGCTGGAGCGCTTGTGCGAAAGGAGGGCATTCGGCTAGGTGTTCGCCGGACCATAGGAACTGGGGATGACCTTGTATCTATCAGTGAGGACTGAGGCTGGAAATGATTAAAGGCTGCTGGAGAAACAGGTGGACTGACATTTCTCTGTCCAAATGGGGAAGGCGGGTGTTGAACACGTGGAGATGACATTCCTCTTAGTGCAGATTGAGGCATATCCCTTACAGCAAATCCACGTATGGAAGGCTGTGGAGAGGGGCTCTGTCTCCTCTGTATAGAAGGCTGAGGAGAGGAGGGGAAGCTTTGGTTCCTCATATGAACATGGGGGGATCCCACATCCATTAATGGCTCCATGAATCTTTCTCTTGCTAACATAGGGGACAGGGGTCTCTGTATGGGGGAAGCCATCATCCCCATGGACCTCCTGCTTGGTGTAGGTGATGGGGGAAAAACACCACCCTGGGGTATGGGTGACATATGTGGAGACTGAATGTTTGGGCTCACAAACCCATGAGGACTACAAGCATGCTTAATTAACATTGCAGATGGTGTTGGAACCTGAGGTAACCCTGAATGCAACAATTCTTGTGCATGTACTGGTGCAGGAAAAACACCATCCATTAATTCTTCTGGAATGAATGATGCATTTTCATAATGAATCTGTGACATTTGTTCAGGATTATATTGTGGTGGCAATGGAGGACGTTGAACTGCTATCCTTTCTTTACCAAAAAGCCTTACCTGAGGCCTTGGAACTTTGAACATGTCTCCTTGAACATCCATGGGCTCTACAGAAACATTGTTAAACTCATCACCCTCCATGACATCATGCAGTGTATAACTATATGGTTGGTACATGTTATAGGAAGATTCAAGATATGGAGTAACCCCTGATTCACTATAATTAAACTGGTAGTCCTGAAAATATGGATCTTCATAAGCTTCATATGAAGTCATGTATGGGTCCAGTACTTCACCATATGGATCAATGTAGACTTCCTGAGAGTCATCATAGTAATTTAACTGACCCTGGTCATAAAACTCGATTTCATCTCCATAAGGTTCATAATAATCCTCCATAAGATACTGGTTCTCATCGTAGTATTCCTCACTGTCAGTGTAATATGGATTCATCAGATGCTGATGACCATAGTACTCCATCTCTTCTGGGTAGTAGCCCAATTGATGTTGTGCAGAGTAAGTGTTATAGAAGCCCATATCATCATCATAGTCCTCTTCTCCATTCTGCATGTCCATGTGTGGGTTGTAGTATTCATCATCAATTTCATAATAGCCCTGGTCATGTGACTGGGCTTCGTAGTAGTCAACAGGATCTTCGTACCAATTTGGGTTTCTCCGCGAAGACTGCCTGTGAAATGCACCGGTTCTCATTCTCCCCTGGTTATTATAGTCATATTCATCAAAATCATCTTCATATGCGTAGTTGTAATGCCCCTGAGGCCCTCGCATGCTTGTTTGTCGACCTCTTCCAGGAAATCTTTTGGTGCTTGATTGTCCCCTACGGCCATGATTTTTGTCAAATGGTCTCTGTTTCAGTTTTGTTGAGAGGAACTTTTTAGTCAGCCAGTTCGTTGCTCCAGCAACTTTCCCCAGTATCCGACTTTGGATTTTAAAATTTGACCCATCGTCTGTATTCTTTTTTCCAAAAAAACCTTTTAAAAACCCTGTTTTCTTTTCTGCTGGTTTATTGCCACCAATTCGAAGTATCATGTATGATGGCTTTCGTCCCAACTGGTCATTTTGTTCCTTCTCTTTTTTCTTTTTCTTACTAGCTTTGAAGCGCATCAGAAGCCTTGGGGCATTCTTCAGAACAGATTTCCGTCTCTTTTTTCTTACCACAAAATTCTTTTGCTTACCAAGTCCGAGAAAAAGTCTTGACGTACTTTGGAGTCGCTTCTTTGAGCTCTTGCCAAGTCCAGGAAAACCAAATAGTTTCTTTGTAGGCTCTGGTGCTGACTCGGGTGGAACTTCATCTTTCTTTTTTGCCTTTTTCTTGGTTCCTTCCGCCTCTGGTTTAGATTTCGATTTTGGGGTATCTTTAGATTTCTTTTTTCCTTTCCTATCTTCTTCGCTTTCTTCATTTTCTTCCTCTTCCTCATTCTCTTCATCTTCTTCATCTTCCTCCTCATCGGATACAGCATGTTTGGATTTGGATTTTCCCTTTGCTGCTTTGCCCTTAGCACCAGCCTTTCCACGCTTGCGTGGGTCCTCTTCTGATTCTTCGTCTCTTTCTTCATCATCACTGAATTCTTCATCCTCAATTGGCTCCTCGTCTGATCCCACTTCTGACTCACTAACCACTTTCGCCCCCTTTCCTTTGTCCTTTCCTTTCTTCCCATCATCCTTACCTTTTCCTTTAGGTTCTTCTTTTCCTTTTTTCTTATCGTCCTTCCCTCCTTTCTTGTCATCTTTAGCTCCCTTTTTGTCATCTTTCCCTTTTTTTTCTTCCTCTTTGCCTTTGCTTTTTTCAGGCTCTGTTTTCCCTCCTTTTTTGGCCACTGACTTTGAGTCACCCTTTTTGCCTGGCATTTTATCCTTTTTCTATTTTGTAACCTTGAAAGAGAGAGAAATGACTTCAGCATATTAACTCGAACTATATTTAAGTACATTTTATTATATTTAGTGGCAGTGGGTGTTATTTATTAAGCAGAATACATTCATTCATTCATCTCCTGAGTCGCTTAATTCTACTAGGGTCCTATTAGCCTATCTCAGCCAACTCTGGGTGAAGGTGGGGTAAACTCGCCAGTCCATCATAGGATCAACACAGCTATTCACACTCACACCTTAGGGCAATTGAAACAACCAGTTATCCTAACGTGCATGTCTTTGGACTGTTGGAGGAAACTGGAGTACCCAGAGAAAACCCACACAGACACAGAGAGAACATGCAACAGGACCTTCTTGCTGTGAGGCAGATGTGCTAACCACTATGCCACTGTGTCACTGTGCCACCCAAGTGGGATACAAACAATATATATATATATATACACATATACATATACATATATCGGATTATTTGCTTAAGAAATAAACCAGTCTAGTCGGTTCAGTCAGTAAAATTAACAATTATTTTTAGACTTGGAGGAAAATAATTCAAGACAAATCCACAAATTATGACCAGTAATATTTAGCTAATCATTTATCTGAAGATTTAACATGCAAAGTAGGTGCTGTCGGCATTTTGGTGTTTTCAGCTGAATTAGCTTTGCTATTTCTAATGTTTTTGGAGGGCGTGGCCAAACATAATCTTATTGATAACACTTCAATATCCGAAGCAACTTTTCTTACCTGAAGATGCACTCACACTCTTTATGGTGGGGTAATGTGCGCTGTCTGTACTGTGAGAGTATTAATGTCAGTCCTCATCGTTTCTGTTCTCAGACCCCAAAGCGTTGCACAGAAAAGCAAGTTCCTCTATTTCCCGCACTCATCCACACATCCCTTTCTTTTATCTTCTTTTAGCTGAGATGCCGAGGCACCATCACAGAGATCATGACCTGTTCCTGGATTCGACTGGATCTGTTTGGTTAAAGTGTTCATGAGTGGCGTAGCGAGAGGGTGAAGTAAGTGTGTCAGAGGATCCGTGTCAGTTTTTATGCTGTTGTGGGACTGCAGAAGGAGCATTCATTTGTCAGGTCTTCTTGCCTTGATGTAACTTTAGCTCAGGTCTCATTCCAACATGAATAATGCAGACACAGGGAGACAGAGAGAGAAAGAGCGAGACGGAGAAAGAGAGAGGGAGACAGAGATGGATTCACATCAATCTCAAACCTGAACCAGATGCCGCCCTTGCAAACACAGGTTTCGTGTGTTCCTGAGCTCTCAATATTAAGCTTGATGGGTGATTATGAACACGAACTGGCTATGAATGAAAATTCACAGATGAAGTTTATATTGTAACTGAAGGATTCTCAAATGCTGATGCTCTGAATGCAATCTGAGAAATTGATCAACTCAATAAGTCTTTTTTTATTTGCCAGGCGTAGCAGCTTAAAAACATTAATTATTTACTGAAATAGTGGCGGAGCGGCAAGGTGGTGTAGTGGTTAGCACATCTGCTTCGTAACAAGAAGGTCCTGGGTTCGAGTCCCAGGCTGGAGCACTTCGGTGTGTAGTTTGCATGTTCTCTCCATGCTTGTGTGGGTTTCCTCCGAGTACTCCAGGTTTCCCTCCACAGTCGAAAGCACATTAGGCCAACTGGTTGTTCCAAAATCGACCCTAGGTGTGAGAGTGAGTGTGAATGGTTGTGTGTGTGTGTTTGCCCTGCAATAGACTGACGAGCTAATCAGGGTGCACCCCGCCTTCTGCCCCTGTGCTCCAGTCTTCTGTGAGTGAATGAATTATTGGCATGATTTACTGCTAACGGTAATGAACGTGTAAATAACCACGACTAATCTTTTAACCAATTCATTCATTCATTCATTTTCTGAACCACTCAATACGAATTAGGATTGCGGGGAGGCTGATGCCCATCTCAGCCGACTCTAAGCAAAGGCAGAGTACACCCTGGACAGCTCGCCAGGCCATCGCAGCAAACCAAATAGAAAGATTAAAAATAAATATCTCAGTGAGTGATGACTGGGTAAGTTATGGGAGGAAGAGGATTTGTAGTTTCCCTTCCATAAAGTTATCAGCAGTAATTACAAACAGTGTTGCAAGGATGTAACTGTAACTGCCTGATGTAACCTACTATCTTCAAACTACATTCGGTCAGGAAGTGCACACAGGCTCGCTCCAATTTTGCTGATTAAAAATGTAGTGAGTCAAGCCGAGCTCTGTACAAACAAACAAAAACCCCAAAACAATTATATATACAATGACACAGTACCGGGAATGTCATGATTTTCCTGAGAACATTCTTTCTACTGTCCTGATTCGTGTTATTCCTCTTATATCATAACAAACCGAAAATCACACAAGATATTTCACATTCTGGAACAGGGGGACAAAGTCTTTCACACAGGGCCTCCCATGGACCTTTGCATGCTCTGTTCCCTTACTTATCAATTTTATATATATATATATATATATATATATATAGAGAGAGAGAGAGAGAGAGAGAGAGAGCGAGAGAGAGTATATAAATGATAATATGTACTGTATGTTGGTGTGAGTGTGAATAAGTTGCACTACCTCCATTTCATTTATCATTTCGATCTGTAAGGGTGTGGATATCCGGTTGACAGATCCTCCTCCTTCGTGTAAGCCAATCCATCATTACCATGCATGATGCACGGGTAGGAAGTGGTTGCCATGTCACTGATAATCATGGAAAATAATCTTCTGACCTCTGAAAACGGTAACAATTGAGACAGTGGTCAAAAAAAAAAAAAAAAAAAAAAAAACAATCCAAAAAAGATAAAACTGGTACACATGTTCACACATGTAATCACTGAAGTAATACACTTTACATTAGGCAGCATGAACTGGTGAGAAGAGTCACTTAAATCAATTTGATATTAGCATTTATGGAAGGAGTCTCCACTGTCAGTGACAAACAGCAGTGCTATAAGGACAATAAAACACTTTAGAATGCCAGGTTATTTAAAAAGAATCCATTTAGGAGAAGTAGCGGTGAATCTGCTTCATCACTGATTGTTATATTTAAGCAAGCTTTAATCTCCTCTTCACACAGCTCAGTCCCCCAGACTGTCTTGTATTTCTGTTTAAATTCATCTTGCTGTGCAAACTACTTTAAATAAACAGCAAATTAAAACATTTAAGTTTATACAGTAATGTACGAGGTAGTAGCAGTTTGAAACTTATTCACACTTTAAATAAAGTTAATTTATCATTTAAACACCCCACCCCCCCACCCCCAATTTAGTATTCAGCAAAGTCAAGCATTTTGTTAACAGGCTTTTATTAGGTAAAGGAGCAGATCTGGGGGTTCTCAGGCATAGAGAGTTCTGGT
>JAOUQZ010000026.1:522198-534161 GCA_028564935.1 Neosilurus hyrtlii
ATACAGGTAACGAGTGGAGGACAGAGGAGCCTCTTAAAGAAGAACTTACAGGTCTGTGAGAGCCAGAAATCTTGCTTATTTGTAGGTGACGAGGAATTTACCAATTAATTCACAAAAAAATCCTACAACGTGAATTCCTGGATTCTTTCCCCACATTCTGTCTCTCATAGTTGAAGTTTAACTGTGATGAAAATTGGAGACCTCTCTCATCTTTTGATTGGGAGAACTTGCACAATTGGTGGCAGACTAAATACTTTTTTGCCCCACTGTATATAGTAACAACAAAAATAACAGTCTTTAAATAAAACCCTTTACTTTTATTATGGCATTTAACCTTTCAGGCATAGTGTTCACATATATTTTTTATTTTTTCAAACGCTAAACCATTCCATATGGTTTTAACTTCATTCATGCTATGCAAAAGTAAAAAAATATATATTATCTAGTTGTTGGAATTATATTTTTGGTTCTCATTGCCTACAGTAGCATTGTTCAACACATTTTCACCAAAAAATTATAGAGAAGTAATTTTTTTACTACTTTTTATTAGGAGCCCTTTTAGACAAAAGAGGTGATATATAATCTTCACTGCACACTACTGTATATATTTTAAGGGTGGCACGGTGTGAAAGGTATGAAAACTTTAGATGGCTTTGCATTTGGAACTGACCATGTCTTAATCCTGACCAGCCCTATATCATGATGCTCCCACCATCATGCTTTATATTGTAGAAAAAGTCCTAAGCATATAATAATGCAAGCTTAGTAAATGTGGTGACGTTTGTCTTTTGTTGTCTACAGTATCTTCGGGTGCGCTGCAGTGGAGGCTGCGAATTCCTCACGCGCTCAGCAAAAAAAGTGCAAGGCTCACTAAATCAAAAGTTCATGTTTGTGGATGGAGATCGTGCCGTGTCCGGATCATACAGGTGTGTTGGTGTGTGTGTGTGTGTGTGTGCAAATCTAGTGTAACATTTTTAGCTTACTGGATCAGAGCATCATCTCCTCATAAAACGTAGCTATCAGCCACAGGTATGTGGGTAGGTATCCATAGGAAGAAGCCTGTGAGCAGTCATGGAGCCACACCCACTGGTCTTTGTTTGAGCAGTAAAGTGACTGTGGCTGTTATGCAGTAAATATCCTACAGGTGCATATTTTTACAGCAAACACTAGACTTATACCCAGGACTGGATTTGTACATGAATACATACTGTAATTAAGAGATCAACTTTAATCCATCTTAATTCCAGTGTCTGAGATTTAACCATTTTGTAGCAAATATATTAAGGGTGTGTTGTTATAGGAAAATAATCAGTGACTGGGTGGGAGATAGTATATCTCAAACAATTTATTTCTCTTCAACCAAAGCAACTTGGCAATGATTACTTTTTAGGGGTTTAAGTAGCCAAATTGCTGGAATTCTTATTGCTACACCATAAAAGTTTTGACATGGCAAAAATTTCATAAGCTAGAGGAACCAAATTTGGAAATTGGTGTCCTATACTCACTCAGGTGTTGAAAAAATTACCTAAATTGGCCAAATATATTGGGTGCTATAACAAGCCAATACTTTTCAGTGGATAACGTATTTTTTTATTTTTATTTTTTGGTGATTTCCTGGCTATACATGAGGAAAAAGTCAGTGGAGTCACTGTATGTAGTTTTAATCTAAAAAAAAAATACATTACATTATTTTTATCCATAGTTACATTTATTGTTGTGGAGTGTCTGAGAATTTATACCTGTTGTGGCAGGTATAAACAGTTTACCAGTTTTCGTCTTGAACTTAGAAATGAATAAAATAAAAATAAACAAGTCAACTTGTGATGTTACTAAGAAACCACAAAGCTCACACTGATCTCTCTGGAAGTAGGTTGGAGGTTGGTGTTATAGAAAACAAATCAACACCTGCTGTAGCATAAAGAATATTATTCTATAAAGTACTTACTAACCTATAGCTTCAAGAAAACATCAACTGCTTCTCTCGAAGCTGCAAAATATCATATCATACACTGCAGCTAGCTAATGGCTAACTTGCCAAAAGGATACACTGCAGTCGATATGCATGATTTATTGCCCAATCATCGACCAATCGTGGATGGTGCCGTTGCCACATAATGGTCCCTCTTATATAACTCTATAAACGTGTCACTTTTTCCCAAGAGCATCTGAGTGAGCTTTCTTCCATTTGCCCTATTCAGATAGGATTAGCATGAACTTATGAAACAGTTCAAACGAGGTTGGGCAGAGTAATTATTACTAGAGTAGCTATAGCCACTCAAATCTTTACTGTCAGTATAGTTTATGAACTGTGCAGTCCCACGCTTGCAAAGATTACGGTGTCTTTTATCTACCTTATACTGAGCTGCTAGTTAACCCAAGGCAATTATCTGTGAATTGACATATGACAAGCTGTTTTGTGGTTTTTCATAAATTAATGCACTTAGGGCTCTACTTGTGTGGACAGAAACCCTGCTCTCATCCCTCTACAAGCTCTGTGTATATTGGCTTCAAAGTATGATAAATAAATGTAGCATTAAATCAGAAATCCAGAAGCAGATATAGTTATTATGATGTTTTTGGCTAGTCATGTACTTTTTCCTTTTCCATGTGATGATAACAGATTTTCAGATTTTTGTTTTCATGACAAGTTGGATTTTATTTTTTGGTCTTAACTAGGACAGTTTATAGCTGTATAGCTATACTAACTCATATAGTAAGTGATGTTATTGGGACGTTCTATAATATGAACTTTTGTTGTATGTGAATAATGTGTCAATCTTTACTATATAAGATATGTGGCTGTGTAATTCTGTTCAAGGAATAAAACTCCTCAGAACATGGGGTTACTGAGAACTGAAAGCACATATGAATCAAATATCTTTGTGATTGGATTTTTGGTCTTTCCTGATTAAAAAAATTAAAAATAAAATATGACTTGCTGCATGTGTGGAGAAGAGGTTAGCGCAGATGACGAGCAATGCAAAAAGTTTGATTTGTGTTTATTTTAAAAGGAAACCTGTTTAAGCCAACTAAAACATGCTTGGTTTGAATCTGACATTCCATTTGCTTTTGTTATTTCTTGCCTTATCTCTACAATATGAAGCAATCTGACTAAAGAATCTGACAAATGTCTTTCAGTTATACATGGACTTCTTCCCGCTTGGACCGCAACGTCATCATGGTCCTCACTGGGCAGGCAGTGGAGACCTTTGACAAGCAGTTCCGTGAACTCTACTTGACCTCCTGCAGCGTCAACCTCTCCAAAATAAGTCTGGCTGACACCCCTGAGCCTGAGCCTCTCCATCTCCCTCCACCAGCCACTGTCTCATCAGTGGCTGTTGCCAGGAAACTCATCAACCCCAAATATTCCTTGGTGGAGACGGCAAGCCGAACTTCATCAGACAAAGCCCCAAGTCCCAAGGACAGCTCGCAGAATCAATTGCCTCTGCCAGTTAAACGCCAACGTGACCTAATTGAGGAAATGCCCAAACACCCAGGGCTCATAGGGTTAGCGAAGGCAGAACTCATTCCCTACCTACCCACATGGCCGGAACCGGACCCACCTAGTGATGTCATTGGCTTTATCAACATTCGGGACACAAGCAAACCATTGCAGCCGCACTTGATGCGCTCGCAACGGTTTGAAACGTCACAGGCTATTCGTTTCAAGGACCCTTTTACGGCGCCACCAGAAGACCCACTGCCTGAAAAGGCATGTCCACGTGTTAGAGCTTCCCACACCTCCAAAGCAAAGCCACCAGACGCCCATGTGGAAGCAGCAGATAAACCTGATGGAAAGGAGACCAAACAACTTCCATCTCCACCCCCGGACACTGTGAAACCTGACAACTCCGTTTCGCCTCTTAAACCAACACAGCCTGTTCTGGATGAAGCTCAGACACAAGGTCCTCCTCCAGGACCTCCTGTGCCGAAGCCACGCACCCTACAGCTAGTAATGACTGCAGGTGATGGACCTGAAAACATGCAAGTCAGTGTGGTCAAGAGAAATGAAATGGAACTTCGCAAGTCTTCCAGCTTGGATGAGTACAGAGACGCACCTGAGGAGCCTAATTCGGTGTCTGCCAACAAGGATTCAGATGAGCAAACTGTAGACAACGACACGGACAGTAACAAGAGTCCTGGCTTGGACCATTCGATACAAGACGAGGGCTCAACAGCATCCGAAGAGTATTACGAGTGTTCCGACCCAGGGCTAAGCAAGCTCGCTAATGGTGGACCAGTTGGGTCAGGGCGGCATGGAGAGCATAACTCTGTGAATATAATGGCTCGATTCTCGCAGTCCATGTTGGACCTGAGGCAAGATAACAGCACCAGTATGGACCCCAGAGACAGGAACTTGCTGAACGAACAAAGCAGATATGCAGGAAAGGTAGGGAAAGTAAATGTTTGTGTGTGTGTGTGTGTGTGTGTGTGTGTGTGTGTGTGTGTGTGTGTTTAATGTGAAAGCAGAAAGTGATTTTTATCATGAGCTGTGTTATCTTTGTTGCCAGTGCCAATAAACCTGGGTGTGTCTTCAATATATGTGGGTAACAGATGTGTGTTTATAGGCCATGTGTGCCTGTATGCTAGGAAACCTACCAGGGTGTGTCAGAGTGCATTTCAGCAGGTCCAAACATGCATGTTTTAATCAGTTCAAAACGGACACATCTGTTCTGACAACAAGCAGAAGTAGCTGATGTGGTACTGTATGCTATAGAGGGGTCTCTACGGACTGAAAAACTACTAATTGCTTTCATGAAATTTTCTATGTAACTTTTAGTTGGGAATCTTAAGTCTTAGCAAAGGATGGATAAGACATCAATACGGACATATCACATACGTAGTTCATGATGTCTGCTCCTACATGTCCCGAAAAGCAGTCGTGCGAAGAGAAGAATCTTGAAACCAATCCTCAATCAGAACTCGGACAAGAGCAGGGTTTGGAAGTGGCCCCACGTAGATGGAAATTTTCCTCCACTATAAGGAACACCCCCCCACACCCCAACTGTCTTTTAACACCCGTCATTTTATGTGGAAATGGTGCAATTTTTTTGTAGAATGAGTCATAACAGCTTTTAAAAAGCCCTGTTCGAACACGTCAGATCAAAATTATTAGTTTCAAGATGATATGATTTATGATGCTAAGTAATCCAGGTATGTAAGGGGTGTGTTTATTTGGGGACAGGTGGTAATATAAGAGATAATCTACCTGAAAGAAGGAATATTGAAATATGGCATGTAGGTTATTACTGTGTATGTTCTGACTGAAGTACTGTAGTTATCCCTGGTTAAAAATTACTAGATGTGTTATAGGTTTTGGAACATATTATACAATGTTTAATACCTGGGTAGAGCGCCCTGCTGATCATGCCAGGAAGGATGATGAAGATCATTGGCAGTATTTTCAGGTAGCTGGCGAAGATCGACGCCCCTTTAGCATGGCTCAGATTTTTTGCCGAAAGCGATCTCTGGACGATCACCTAAAGAGTCGCAATGTTGACCAGAATTATTCCTATTACATAATGTTTTTAGCATTTATCATGCATACTGCACATAGAGATTGATACATTGAACAGATTAATATGTTAGCTAGGAATTTTGTAGTTGTGAAGTTGAGATGAGCACACTTCTGCATGGTTTTCTTCCTTCACTACTGGAAATGCTAACAATACAATTTAGTAAGCATAGCTCTTTTAGATTTTAACAAAACTTGACCAGTTGCCTAATACTAGCTGAATGATATGAATGATATCAAATGAACTTGATAGTATTTGCACACCATACAGCATGTATACAACATAAGTAAGTACACCCCTGTGCAGTAAACTTAAATGGCAAAAGATACCAAATTATATCAGTAAGAACATTAGTTCTAAGTTGTACAGTAGAATATTTCCTCTTATGGACAACTGAGATAAAATTCTTGAGCAAAACTATACTGAAAATACAAACCTCTGAAATAAAAACTCAAAGCAACAAAAGTGAATACAAAATTTGAAAAGCAAAATTGTTAAAAACTGTAATTTCCCGCTGGCCTGACTGCTTAAACATTATGATTACAATGATAAAATAACCTGAAAACACCAGAACTTTCTCACTTATGCACGCATTAACTAGGTCTGTCTGCATGTTTATATGAAGTCTGTTAATAAATGTGGCAGAGGAACTGAAAAAATCTGACTGAGAAACTTCAGTAAAAATGAATCAACCCCCAGCTACAGTAGTAATCAGAGGGTATAGAATGTACCATCTTACCCTTAATCCGAGGGGTATGTATTGGCTGTCCTGCGAATGTGACAGCATGAACAGTGTGCTACTTACACAATCTCTCTCTAAAAAACAGATGAGCAATGCTTCAGAACTGGCACAGGGTTTAATCATTGGAACTCGGTGTATCTATGATAAGTGTTTAGGGCATTGCATAACATCACCCTTTATAAACAGTATCGAACACTTTGCTTTATCTTGGGGACAAAACTGTAAGATTAAACTTAGCTATAGAACAGCCAGGAGCGAGTACCACAGTGAACTTATAGTCCTGACAGTGAACTGAAGTGAAGCGGTGGGGTGAGCATACAGGGCTGCAGGAGAGTAAATGGTGTTTGGGAGATGATCTTTAAGTGTGGATAGTCCAAAGAACCTAGTCTCCAGAAGCCTTGTGGAAAAATCCAAACTGAAAACTGCGTTCTGGCTTAGTATGTATGCAATTCTACTGAATGCCTTTGGGGCATTTTTAAGAACAATGTAGAGAGAAAGAACAACATCAGCAAAATAGTTTCTGAAGAATGGTAGAACATCTTTCCAAAAAAATTGTGCAACACTGATATCCTCCCATGCCAAAAATCTAAATTAATGAAAATCCAAAATAACCGAATCTCAGGAATGAAAGGTTTACTGACTTTTATTTCACTGAGTTTCTATTGTGAGGCCTGTGTGTTTCATGTAGTATACTGAAACTGTTAGTTTTTACTTGGATTAGATAGAAATAATGAAATTACTGTAATTTCGGTTAATGCAATCTTGACTCATTTGACTTTTTAAGTGCTATTGCACAGAGTCCAGGGCTGTACTAACTTCTGCTATATACTGTATCCTGTGGGAAATTAACACTTGATCTTCAAACAAACAATCTGTACCTACCCAGTAAGGTAACTTAATTAGCAAGTGTTCAATATCTATATTGTCTGCTAGTGTATGAAAAAAAATTCAGATGTAATATAAAAAGTCAACAAAGGGACAATATTTTGATGTAAACTTTTTATCTGTATACATTTAAAAAAATTTCTCCCTAACTTAAAAACCTTTGGAGAAAAAAAGTAAGTCGGTTTTATTGGCTGATAGTTTCTCTCAGTGTCTGAGTATTTTATAATTTTTAAGCATAATTTGTTTGAAGAATATAGCAAAATGCTGTGTCACAGATGGGACATGAGCGTTTGTTCTCTATTTACAAATATAAAAGCTTTTGAGAATTTGATATAATATATTATGAAACAAGCTATTCAGGCCCTTTGATATCTTTATTGTCACAATTTAACTTTTTTTTTTTTCATATTGGATTTTTTCTTCATTATCCACACACTAAATATTATCTATTAACAAATTACTAGTAATGTAGTGTACTTACATAGCAATATACTAAATAGATTTAATCTGGATCTGAAGAATAATTATAAAAATCTAACACTATTACGTATCAATTTTAATATTCTGTAAACCTACCAGTTTTTTGTGTTACAGTTGAAGGTAGAACAGCATTGCTTGGTGTATATATTTAGTCAATATTTGTGGATTAGCCATTTGATTTTTGACAATACTGCTGGACACCTGAATCTGACCAAATTTTTTTTTTTTTTTAAAAATGCAAATACATCTGGAAAATAAGTCAATTTACTGAATGGGAAAGGGTGTGGAATTTGAACCTTCTTCCACCAGTTATTTTTCTTTCCAGTAGAAAGCAAGTGGTTGGAACCTTTCCCTAATTTTTTTTGTCTGTTTTTACAGGTCCAATTCACCAACATGCACCAAGATTTTGGTGTCACAAATTTTTTTTATACAGTAAAATATAAGGAAACAGTTTTCTTATTAGCAACATTAAGATTTAAAAATTAATCATATAAAAAATTGCCTCAGCTCCGAAAACTGTGTATTAATTTATACCTCTTCTCTTTTTCCCTCACAGGTATATCAAACTTTCGAAATCCCTAACACGCGAGAAGCATACAACAGAGCCAAAGTAGTGATCGCCAAACCAGGAGTGTACCACCGCCCTCCAAAAAGCAGCACCCTTGTAATCGGGGGACACCGATACTGGCAGGGCAAACTGGCCCCAGTGCAGCCTGACACTGGGCGTCCCAGCCGTTCTCCTTCTAGAAGGATTCCGCAGGCAGGACTCAAAACCAGCCAATCGCCAAGTCAACGCATCTCTCATACGCAGTCTCCTTCTCCAGGGAGGAACATGACGCAGATGCCATTAGGACTTCATATTTCTAAACTGTCTAGTCACCGAAACCTTAGGAGCAGAGTACCAGGAGTTATGGGTGACAAGAAGGTCGCACACGGACGCAAGGAATGTTAACCGGAATTATTCGGGACCAAGCAGAAACAATGCAGGCTAATTTTTTTTTGCCCCATGTAGCGTTGCTCCACCAGGGGGTCAGCCTTCGTGTCCCTCTGTCCGTTTCTCATGATGTTCCACCAGTATGTCACGTGACCTACTCTCAGTGACATTACCTAGTGATGTACCTACAAACTCTGTGATGTCACAGAGATGGGCACTACCCTGGGACATTCCACATTTTTATGCAATGCTTTTAGTTTACTTCAGCATGTGACTACAAAAAAAGATGTATAAATGAATTTCTGCAAATTACTGTATGCCCTGAGGTGCTTTTGGACCAATCATATGGTCAGTGGATTTTCAAGTGTCCTTTCTCCAGTCTACTTTCAGGACTCGGTCCCATGTATCTCTGGGGATCGTTTTTAAAATGTTGGACGCAATTTAAAGGAAAATGGTAGAACTGATAATAAAGATCTGTTTTATCACGTGCTAGCCCAAACGATTTGTTGGGTACCCTTTTTCTTTTGGAATATTTTCTCTACAGTTTGTCTAGAAGACATTTGGAAAGAGACAAACAAGCACTCAATGTGAATGAGGATTTACAGCAAAAATCATAGCAGGAGGCACATTAGGATCGCTAGATTAGCATGAACTGGACAATTTGTGTCTCGTGCATTATGTTATGGGGTTTGCTGTGGATTGAAATGGTGATGGAATTGGGATTGGTGGGTGATAACGTGTATATTACAAACTTTTTTAGGGTTTTTTTTTTGCTTACACAAGATACAACAAAAGAAAAACAGTGTTTGAATCTTTTCCGTCATCTTGCACACAAGATTTGCACGTTACTGTCCTCGAACAGATCTTCTCTTTCAGAGAGGATCAGATTTTATGAAACAGGTATTGATGATTGCTAATGGTACATGTTCAGCCTAAACCAAGAGTTCTTTTGCAGCTTAGGTAATGTATTTAAATTTTATTTTAAATGATACCGAAGAATAAAAACAAGTTTTCTTAGGTGTTTCTTTTTCCTGTGTCTTTGTTACTGAATAGGAATGTAATACATTATTTTGATTCAGTAATACTATCTTTCTCACTGTTTCCTCATTTTTTAAAGCACACTCCTTAAACTGCACAGAAATGCTGCTCAGCATCGTTGCTTGGGATCACCCATGTTGTTTAGATGGTAATTTAAGCGGGTTTTTTCAGAGCGAAACGTTTTTTGTTTTTTTTTCTTTTTCTTTCTTTTTTTCTTTTTTTGTTTTGCCTGAAGGAATTTGGACTGAGATGGAAAGTTTTACCTGGCTCACCATCTCTTTTCTTTGTTTCTTTTTTCTTTTAAACCAATTGCAAACAAACCTAGCTATTGCTAGGTTTCAAGGACTTTATTTTGACAAAAGTTCTTGCCTTAAAGCTACAATGTGTGAGTAAAATTTAGCATGTCTTTAAAGTGAACATGCGACTTAGCATTAGTCAGCAAACTAGCAATCCTACTCACTAACCCTATTTAAAATATTGTGCTCTTTAGTGAAATGCTAGTGAGTCTGTGTCTGATATGTTGGTATATTTTTTTAGTAGTTAGCAAACCGAAAAGGCACCTTACTCCTTAATGGTGATGCTGAGATGCTAGCAAGCAGTATTGCATAGAGGTAAAAGGTCAGATCATTATCATTAACTATCATTAACTATGTGTGTGTGTGTGTGTGTGTGTGTGTGTGTATCTGTACCTGATCAGTACACCAGTACCAGGTAGCCAGGATGGTTAATCCGAGTGTCATTCCCGGCCAGGGTAGATCTCCATGCACTGGATCTCGGAAGAGATGCATGGCATCAGGTCGAGGCAAGTGGCATGTAGTGTTCGGAATTATCTTCGACGGCACAGCCTGGAGGTACACAGTCTCCAAATTGCCATAGCCACCAATCTTGTTAAATGCTAAAACAAAAAAAAAGTAGTCTCATATTAGAACGGTACAAAAGTATATGAAGATACAACACAACCTCTTTGTTCATGGGCTACACTGGTATTTTAATTATTATGTCATTCACAGAAACAAAAAAAAGGATATAATGCTGTGCATAAGTATTTACACTTTAAACTCCCAAGATTAATCATTAAATCTTTGATTGTATAAGTTTTTACTCTCATTGCTTCAAAACCTACAAATTACTTCAGCTATGACCATTTCCTCTAAGCAGTCACCAAAATAAACTTATTGGACCAGTGTGCAAATACAGTGCCACCTAATCCCGACATAATTAAGCCTTTATTAAAGTATCAAAGTACATACACAAAGACCAAGGTGGTATCAAACCATGTTCCAGACAAAGTTTTCGAAAAGTATTAATCGTGGCTTGGTTCTAAAAACATCCTGAAAGAAATGGGAAGAATGCAGCACAACTGTGAAGTTGTGGAGACCGAGTAAAAAGACGCAGCAAAGAGGCCAAGCATAATTCTGAAATAGTTGGAAAGAAGCCATATGAAAACATGTTTGGAATTTGCCAAGAAGTTGGACACTCAGCAAACATATGGTCTAAATATGATCTGTTCTCTGATCTAATGAAACCAAAACAGAAGTTTCTGATCTTGACACAGTATGTAAAGTTTTGCGGAAACCCAACAATCTACTGTGTTAATAATCATCCCCACTGTGAAGCATAGTGGTGGTGGTAGCATGATGTTGTGGGGATGCTTTTTATCAGCAAGAACTAAAAAAGTCTAAAGGTTGAAGCCAAATTCAAGAGAAGCCAAGAAGTAAACATATTTCAGTTTGAGTGAGATTGGAGCTTGAGTTGTTGGTCTGAAAGAAGGTAAAAATATGAAGATCCAGGTGTATAAAGGTTATTGAAATATCCAAGAAGAGCAGTAATCACAACCAAAGGTGGTTTTGCCAAATTTACATGTACACTCATGAGTGATAGGGTGTTACTTTTTCACAAACAACCAACTTTGTTTTTTTATTGTATAATCAGTTATAGTAAAATGAAAGCCTTCCAAACTGTCCTTTTACACATGAAGGTATCTATTTTTATCACATGGTTTTTATTTACATTTTCAAAGTCGCAATCTGCTGAAATCCATTTGACAGTTTACACTAGCCAGTTTGAAAAGACAAGAAATCAGGAGAATACGATGCAAATCCACCAGTTCATATAAGGAAAGTTAATAGCAAAAATAACGGTATACAGATATTAAACTAAAAAATCAGAAATAAAGTAGACTGAGTACATTTCCTGCAGAAAATGCATGTGAATGCTGATCGGATCGCTGAAGCAATGCTGAAAAAGCCTGAAAATGAACCACATGGACATCAGCTGATCATCCAACTGCGCTCACAGGTAGTGATGAAGCTTCACTCAATGGCAGTTTAACTGTCATTTCCACTGAAACACAGGTCTTTACATACTC
>JAOUQZ010000026.1:604256-616201 GCA_028564935.1 Neosilurus hyrtlii
CCTCCCCAGGAGTGGTCGACCAACTAAGATCACTAAAAGAGCAAGGTGTGTTATAGTCGGCAAGGTCACAAAGGACCCCAGGGTAACTTCTATACAACTGAAGGCCTCTCTCACATTGGATAATGTTAATGTTTATGAGTCCACCATCAGGGGACAACAATAGTGTGCATGGCAGGGCTGCAATGGAACTCAGTGCACTCCAAAAAGAATACTGCTGCTCGTCTGCAGTTTGCTAAAGATCACATGGACAGAAGGCTACTGGAAAAATATCTTGTGGACGGATGAAACCAAAATAGAACTGTTTGGTTTGAACACGAAGTGTTATGCTTGGAGAAAGGGAAATGCTGAATTCCAACATAAGAACCTGATCTCCTCTGTAAAACATGGTGGTGGTAGTATCATGGTTTGTGCCTGTTTTGCTCCATCTGGGCCAGGATGGTTTGCCATCATTAATGGAACAAGAATTCTGAATTTCACCAGCAAATACTAAAGGAAAATGTCAGGACATCTGTCCATGAACTGAATCTCAAGAGAAAGAGGGTCATGCAGCAAGACGATTCTAAGCACACAAGTCATTCTACCAAAGAACGGTTAAAGAAGTTAATAATGGCCAAGTCAGAGTTCTGACCTTAATCCAGTTGAAATGTTGTGGAAGAAACTGAAGTTAAAAGTTCGTGCGAGGAAACCCACCAACATCCCAGAGTTGAAGCTGTTCTGTAAGGAGGAGTGGGCAAAAAGTCCTACAAGCCGATGTACAGGACTGATCAACAGCTGCCAGAAATGTTTAGTTGCAGTTGTTGCTGCAAAAGGGGGTCACATTAGATACTGAAATCACATTCACATACTTTTACCAATCACAGATATTGGATTATTGGATTATTTTCCTCAATAAATAAATGAACATTTATTTAAATGGGTTCTCTCCATCTACTTTTATGACTTGTGTAAGAGTCTGATGATGTTTTAGGTCGTATTTATGCCGAATTGTATAAGATCGTTGAGGGTTCACAAACTTTCAAGCATCACTGTACAGTACTAATACAGTGAGAGTCCATTGGGGCAGGTATTCCACTGCCCCTTGCTTAAAGGAGAAGCAGCCTATAGGGCAGTTAATGCTTGGTTGCCAAGATTTTGGCTTCTACACCAAACTGGGCTTGTTTAAAAATTCTCAGTACCCAGCTAGATCTTGTTTTATAATAATTCATCAGAATTATGTGCATGGCAACATTGCAAGATGCACAGAAACATATACATTTTCATAATCATCCCTTATTTCTTCTCCTTCATTGTCTACATATTGTGTCTATGCGTACTGTCCTCAGAGTTGTTTGGAGTTGTCAGTCAGTGTGTGTGTGTGTGTGTGTGTGTGTGTGTGTGTGTGTGTTACATTTTTTGTGATTTTACTCCAGTCTTTGTACATGGTGTTGCCAGCATTGTTGGACTGCAGCCCATTTGGAGACGAGACGTTGTCGTCATCAACATCAGAGGCATGTCGGCGGGCAACAGGCGCACGGGCGTGTGCGTGCAGTGTATGTGCCACTCCCGAGGCTGTGCGTCGGGCTCTGTGTGTTTTTCAGACCACAGCTGATCTAATGCAGCAGTATCAGGTCCATGCTGAGATCCAGAGCCAGATGTTTGCCTACCTGTTCTTCTTCACCAATGCCTCACTCTTCAATCTACTCATTGATAAAGGTGCAGGATGAATGGATGGATAGATAGAGGGATGAATGGATAAATGTATAAATAATTATTTGGATGGATGAACAGATGAATTGATGGTGAAAAATAGATGGGTGGATGATTAATGTACGGACGAACAGACAGACAGATGGCTGGGTGGATGATTAATATTTGAATGGTTGGACCATGGATGTTGGATAAAGAGATTTATAGATGGATAAATAAGTGGATAAATCAATTGATGGGTGGATAAATAGAGTGATTAATGGATTGATTGATGGGTGGAAAATGTATTGCTGGATGGATGGACCAATAGATGGATGATGAACATGTGGATAGATGGAGGAAAAATGAATTGATGAATGAATAGAGAAATTGATGGGAGGATGATTGGATGGATTGATGTAAATTTTGATGGATGCATAAGTGGATAGATGAATAAATAAATGAATAATTAAATAAATAGATAGGCAAACTGAACAGTGGATTAATGGATTGCTCAATGGATAGAGAATGTACGGGTGGATGGATAAATAGATGGATGATGGGTCAATGAATTGATGATGGAATATGGGTGGATCCATAGATAGATGGATTGATGTACAAATAGATGGAAGGATGGATGGCTGCCCGGCTGGATGGATGGATAGTTGCATCATTGAATAGGTGCATGAATGGATGGATAAAAAAGATGGGGGGGTAGATAGAAGAATAGATGGATGGATGGATGGATGGGGGATCCATAATTGGATAGATGAATAAATGGATGGGTGAAAAAATGTCTGGGTAGGTGCATAAATGGGTAAATGAATAAAAGGATGTATGAAAAAATAGATGGATGGGTAGACTGATGGATAGATTGACCGATGCATAATTGGATACATGAATAAATGGATGGATGGATAGATAAATAGTTTGCTGTAATATGACAAGAAAATGCAATGTCAGTTTAACTTCTATTACAAAGTACAGGAAACTTCTTCCACAAATCATACATGAAGAAAACACTGCATGTACTTTCTTCTCATTTTGTTTCTTTTGGATGTTTACCAGTAATGTCTACCCTCATACAGGCTCTCTCACTACTACAGCACCCACAGACACACTCAGGTGCTTGCTAAGCCATATCCTTACTGTCATATATCTTCATTAAATCTGTAGACAACAGCTGCTCTGCTGGTAATAGAGAAAGAGAGTGAATGAGAGCAGTAGGGCAGACAGCATGAAGGTGAAAGGAACAGACTTGGTAAGAATGGGAAAGTGGACATATAGGAGAGAATGGAGACTAATGAGCTGCGGTGGGGATTTAGCATGACCTCTAGTGATGTCATGTGGCAAACATGCAGCAGAGGGGAGTTGCTAGTAAAGTTATTTTTTCCACTCATTCATGAAGTGAAAATGAAGACTGCAGAAACAACAGAATATATCCAGAAGGCTATCATACTCACTCATTCAAGTTAATATAAACTGCAGATCATGGGTTGTCTCCTGGTGATCCATGTTATGGATGTGGATACAGCAAAATATTTTGTTGGACTGCAGTGTAGACTGTGGCAGTTCTGATAGACATGATAAATGTGGCAGCTTTGCAATTTCCAAAACTGCTGATCTGAGATTTTCACGTTAACAATCTAATAGGAAGTGGTCACTAACCCTGTTCCTGGAGATCTACTTCCTGCAAGTTTTATTCATTCGTTCATTCATTTGCTGGACCGCTTTTTCTTACAGCTGTCTGAAAAGGCAGGGTACACCCTGAACAGCTCACAAGTCCATTGCTTGGCCACCACTCAAAATCACATCAAGGGGCACGTTCGAACAGCCAGTTAGCCTAATGTTTCTGCATTCGGACTGTGGGAGGAAAACGAAATACCTGGAGGAAACCCACGTAGGCAGGGGGAGAACTTGCAAACTCCACACAGAGCTGCCCTAACTGAGGTGAAGACCTTCTTGCTATGAAGCAGACATGCTAACAATGCAATTATGCTGCCCTCTACGGGTTTTTTTTTTTATCTCAAACCAAACTCAAACACACCTCTTTTAGATGATCAAGAACTTCTTTAATCAGTGACTAGATGGTCAGGTGGCATGATTAGGGTTAGTGAAAAAGTATTTGATCTCCAGGCACAGGGTTGGTGACCACTGATCTAAGGCATAGATAGAAAGGTATAAAAAAGTTGAAAAGGTAGTTCTACAGTCTGCAAACGGAAGCCTTCACCTTATTGATGAGACACTTCCGAAGAGAACATCCAGTCGAGCTGAAAGGAGTGACTGAAATAACCACTTGTGATCCATACCTTGATAGTTATACCATTTATTGATAATTAAGATATATGTAATCTGGTCTGGAAGCAAGTATGAGCAGAGGAGGAGAGCAGAGCTTGGTTGGCATGGATGCAAGAAAACCATTCATCTGAAGAGTTACAAATATCTATATAAATAGGTACAGAATGAATCCTGTCAGTGAGTAAAATGTACAATATTGTCAATATGATAAACAGTAGACTGTAAATGTAGTGCAAAATGCAAATGTATAACAGTGGATATTGTTGCTATATGGAGGAGAACACTCCTTTGTACAGTTTAATGGCCACAGGTAGGAATGATTTCCTGTGTTTTTCAGTGGAGCATTTAGGTGGTATCAGTCTTTCACTGATTCGGCAGATGTTAAATGACCTTAGCTGCCTCAAAAAATAGAGATGGCTCTGGCCCTTTTTGTTAAGTGCGGTAATGTTCTTAACCCAGTCCCGTTTATTGTCGATATGAAGTGCAAGGTATCTGTAATCCTCCAGCATTTCCACATTGATGTCCTGGATGAAAACAGTGGATGCTGGTGTTTTGGATCGCCTAAAATACACTATCTGTTCCTTGGTCTTTGTCACATGAAATTACAGATGATTCTGCTCACACCATGTGAAGAAGGAATCCGCAGCAGCACAATATTCTCCTCACCTTCACTGATACATCCATCTACAGCAGAGTCATCAGAAAAATTCTGAATTGCACGTAAAAGGGGAGAGCACGGTCCCTTGTGGTGCTCCAGTGTTGCTGACCTTGTCCGACACACAGTGCTGCAAGCACACATACTGTGGTCTTCCAGTCAGGTAATCCACAATCCAGAACACAAGAGAGGCATCCACCTGCATCGCTGTCAGCTTCTCACCCAGGAGGGTTGGCCTGATGGTATTCAATGCACTGAAAAACCAAAAAAAATTATGACCCTCACAGTGCTTGCTGGCTGGTCCAGGTGGGTGTAAACACGGTTAAGCAGGTAGATGATTGCGTCCTCAACTCCAAGATGGGGCTGGCCTGGACAGTGTGACAGCCCGCAATGGATACGTTGTCATCTGGACTCTCTTGATGCAGCAATGTCTCCATAAAGCACATGATCCAGGCTTACGCTGTCAGCTCGTCCATCTTATTTGCAAGTAACCTCATATTCCCCATTATAAAAGACAGGAGACATGGCTTGTACCTATTCCTCTCTGTAAGTCTCTGCTATTTTGTCGTCTCCCTCTTTCTCCTCTTCTGTCCTCCTCCTCTGCATACATGGTGTGTTTTTCTCCAGATTTCATCCAGTAAGTCTGTGGGTCTGACCACCAATCCGGCTGGCTTCAGGGCAGTCAGCTGATCCCTGGAGTAAATAAAGTATGCGTGCAGTTGCTGTGCTGCGGTTCCAACCCTCAATGAATGTAAAAGTTATGCAGCAATAAAAACTACAAAAACTCTGTCAACCCACATATTGAGAGAGCAGCTACTTATGAACAATAAAATAATAAGTACAAGAAAAAAGTTAAAGTATGTAAGAAAAAAAGAGTTAAAAGTAAGGGAAGGGCAGAAGCAACTGAAAAGGCTGCACGCCTGGTAACGGATGCACACTAGGATGAAGGAGGACATGACAATGTATACAGTTTCCTTAAATTAAACCTGGTACTAACAATGTGGTATGAAAGACAATAACCTCAACAGGGTCAAGCAATCACAGCCAAATCTCCAATTATCAAGATGGAGCATCAGTTGTTTTTTGTAACAGGGGCCACAACTTCAACCAAAAGCATCCGAAAGTGTACCAAGTTCTCAATGATCGAGTGTCTGGTCGAAGGCCCATAGACAGGTAATTTATATTCAAACTGACTGCTTCTGAGAAAGAATAAATAGAGGAAACCCCAGGGTGCCAGAGAGAAGGAAAATTTTGCAGACTTGGTCTTTCCACTGATGTCCTGCAAGGTCTTCATCTCAAACAGGGTATCAGAGTTACTTTAGGTAAAGGTGGCCCATATCACCCATAATGCTTCATCCAATTAGTGACCACATTAAAGTACCACAATAACAACTAGTCTTGTTTTCATTCATCAGCACTTATCTAATATTATTGGGACTTTTTTAGAAAGAGAAATGGTTATAGCATGACATTTTTAGTTCGCTAATGAACGATTTCTACATGAGCACATTTTGTGTGGTAGTCCTTACTGCAGAATCAAAAAGATCTGTGGGTGAACAAGCTCCTCCTATAAGCCTAACCCATGAGACGTTGTATAACACTGAACCTTAACACATCCATCCACACAGGGTTTTCTCCATCCCATCAGATTTTGGCACATGTCCAACCAGGTAGAAGGAGCCAAATCAGGTCTGACTCCAGCCCTGAGCATATGGATTGACTCTGAACAGGTTGGTGGAGTTCAAATAGTTCTGTCACTACCAGATGGATGTCAGCTCCAACTCTGACCAGGTTGTAGGAGCTTGATCAGGTCTGACTCAACTCAGTGGAACTCTGCTTCAACGCTGACTAGTTTGGACAAGCTTGATCAGGTCTGACTCGACCCCATGGATCTCTGCTTCAACTTTGACCAGTTTGGAGAAGCCTAATCAGGTCTGACTCCACTCCCTGGATGTCTATTTCAACAATGACCAGATTGCAGGAGCTTGAACAGGTTTGACTCCATCCTGTTAATGTCCGCTTCAATTCAGACCAGGTTGGAGGACCTCAGTCAGGTGTACCTCCACCCTGTAGATCAGTCTTCAACTCTCACCAGTTTGGAAGAGCTTGATCAGGTCTGACTCCACCCCCTGAACTTCTATTCCAACTATGGCTAGATTGTAGGAGTTCAATCAATCCTATCTACACTAAGTGGATGTCAGCTTCAACCCTGAGCAGGTTGTAGGAGCTTGATCAGGTCTGTCTCCATCCCATGAGTGTCTGCATCGATTCTGACTAGCTTGGAGGAGCTTGATCAGGTCTAGGTTCTGCCTGTGGATGTCTAGATTCACTCTGACCAGTTTGAAGGAAGTTGATCAGGTACCACACACCATGGATGTCTTGTTCGACTCTGGTATAGATCTGGCACCACACCCTGGAATTTTGGTGTGACTTTTCCCAGTTAAGAGGAGCTAGACAAGATTTTACTTCATGCACTGGAGTTTTGGTTTGACCTCTGGTTTGATGAACTGGATGAGGTCCAACTTTACACCTTGGATTTGAGGTATGATTCCAGCCAGATTGGCAGAACTGGACTAAGTTCAACTCCACCCTCTGGACCTTTGGTTTAGATTTTGAACACTTTGGAACACGTCTACAGGACTTTTGGTTTGAATTGAAAAACACCTTTTTTGCCCCTAGTGAAAAAACAAAGGTCTCTTATTATAACTTTTTAATCAACCTACTCTCCACAAGAGGATTTTAATTCAGACAATGTTTCTAAAGCTATTTGCTGGTCTGAATTTACACTTGTTTCCGGTGTATACTCTATTTTCCTTTTGGTGAATTTGTTATTACCAATAATTTCTAGTTTAACTGAAAGCCAACCAGCTCAACTGGAAACTCTCGCGGAGGACCGTACACTGTGGCGTTGGACCGTGGACACTGCAGTCCGAAGCTTCAAGCACCTGCATCTCGTGGCCGTAGAGGCCACTTCATGATGAAACATAAATGATGGGTAATGTCGTCGTCATTTTCGACGGACCTCTAAGAGAGACAGAAACAAAGAATTATTGTCACTTTTTTTAATGAGCAAAACTGAAAAAACCCTCCCTCACGTTGTGTGTCATGTGGACTTACATCATTTATTTCTTTTTTTAAAAGGCCATCTGGGTGGCATATGTTCTGCAAGAGGGCACAGTGAGGCCACAGTTATTTTTCCAGTCACCCATAATCCTCTTTGTGTCATAACAGACAGAATGGTTAAATACTTTGCCTAAACACCCACACACAGATGTTCACACAGATAATGCAGCAGGATAAGGATTTGTTTTGATTGTGTGTGTTAATACAAGGTGTCAAACCTTTTTATTTATTTTTTTCCAAAGCTGGAAATAAAAGAGGAAATGTGCCACTGTTTTATTTTTTTTTCCAATCCATGTCTCTAGGTCCTGGGAGGGGCTGGTTCCAGCATTCCCAAGCACTGCAGATACAAGTATGTTTACGGATGATCCTAGACTGGGCGAAAGGAGCAGGACGGGCACACATTGCTCAGAAGTTTTTCGCCAAACTATGCAGCATGGTTACCATTCTTATCACGCCCGCCCCACAGCTCTCACAGGTTAAGCCCAAATCTCTGTGTGAACTTGTACGTGGAAATGAGTGTGGCTTTTCTGACATCAGTTTTGAAAATATAAAACATTTTAAGAGCACGAGAGAGTCAAGTGTAGTTTTTAAACCACTTCTACATCATTTCTTTTACTCAAAACAAATTAATGTAGCAGGAAATTGTTGAAATGTGCTTGTAATTAAAGCTACTAATTTTTTTTAACTTTTTTACTATGTGCTTGTGTGTATAGATGAGTTGGAAAGTGTTGCGTTCGGAGCATCCATCTCTGAAACCTGTCCAGCTTCAACGAATCCTTACCCAGTATCAACTGAGTGGCGAGGTGGGCTCTGTTCCAATTTGGCAACCAAGTAGTGATGATGAAGCTTATGTTTACAGAACGGGTAAGGGGTTTTCCATTGTCCAGGCTACACCACCCCACACCACACATGTACAAATGATTGATTATACAAATGATTGATTAGTTGATTTTTCATTAATTGCACCCCCACTGTGTATGTTTTTTTAATCTTTAAATATATACTAGGTGGCATGGTGATGTAGTGATTAGTATTTCTTACTCTCAGCAAGAAGGTCCTGGGTTCGAGTCCTGAGCTCAGCAAGCAGTTTCTGTGTGGAGTTTGCATGCTCTCCCTCTGTCTGTGTAGGTTTTCTCCTGGTAGTCCAGTTTCCTCCAACAGTACAAATGAGCCCCTCAGAGCAACAGTGGGCTAAGTCTATTTTTGTCAATTTTCAGTTAAGAACAGAAATGAATAGAGAAAAATTCAATCTTTCAGATGAATACTGCTCAAAATCCAGGTAGAGTTCCAATTTTGAAATAATGGGGGCACTTCACTATTGCTCTTAGGAATTTCACTGGTTCACTAGTGCAACAGTGGGTGAAGTCCAAAATCCAAGATGGCGGCTAGGAAAAACATACCTGAAAAATAAGGTCTTCACTGAATATAGGACTCGGAAAGCGAATTACTTTAGCATGGACACCACTGCATTTGTTTTTTAGTATTTAACTGAATGTTATTCATTATTTTTCATAATATTGATACATTTCCTGCATATTTGGACTTGGACCACTGTTGCACTGAAATATACACACACGGGTTGAAGTCTAAATCCAAAATTGCAATTTTTGTCAAATTGATAGAGTCCCCGCAACTTAAAGCATTAAAGCTGTCTCCTGTAAATTCACAAAACTTGACGAAGGGGCTCAAAATTCCCTTTGGTGTGAGTGTGAGTGCGAATGGTTATTATTATAACCATTACTAGCTATTATTAGTGTATCCTACCTTCGCTCAGAGTTGGCTGAAATAGGATCCAGCCTCTCAGCAACTCAATAAGAATTAAGGGGTTGAAAGAATTAATTTATTTTTGAATCAACGTACTATAAATAATTTCACTTTACGACTTGTTAACAAACAGATTTGTAAATATTCAAAAGAAAAATAGAGACATTTCTTTTTATTTGCTTAAATTATTTAAGGTTGATCTAAAGTGTACCTGTGGTGAATCAGTGTTATTAGTTATTTAAAACGATCACGTATTACATCAGCGGTTCCTTCCTGCAACATCAATTCATGCCAGATATGAAAGTGCTCAGAAGTGTTGCCCTTCTGATTGGCTCTTCCAGCCTGGTAGTGACGCAAACTCGTTCCATTGGCTGTGCAATGTTTCTGACTCCATGTATCATAACACATTATCGTGCAGTGCTGAGCTGCCCAAACAACAAGTGCAGAAATCACAGAAAACATTTATTTTTGTTCCTAAACCATCTGACGACAGGAAGGCAGAGTCGGCAAAATGTAAGCTTTATAAGCCATTTTGGATTTACCGTAACTCAAATCTCTGGCAGCATTCTTGTCGTCAGAGTCACTAATATGTATGTTTCACTGTCTCCACAAGAGACGTCAACCCCGCCCAACGCATTGACATCACTTTCGGGGAAAACTTGCTAACCCCTGCAGTTCAGCACACTGCTAGTAATCTACAGAATAAAATTAACAGTTTTGTGCTTTTTAGGGTATTTTATGTTAAAATATGTGTCTGTATCACTTAAACATTTTACATATGCACAAATAATGCTGTAAGGATGACCACTACTGCTACTGTTTAAGTTAAATTAAGTTCAGTTTAAGGTGAATTTAAGGTGGCTGGGATGTGACAAATGTATATTTTATAATTTTTGATGGTTATTATCTTTTTTTAAGGGTGCCATTTATTGTGTTACAGTTGATCTGCTGGAGAGCTTCGATAACCACCCTCCCATTGTGTTACCTAGCGCTGGGTTTAAGGTGGACCTGGAGAGCGAACGCATAGACGAGAGCATATATAGACAGCTGCTTTACATCCGCCACTTTCTATGGGGTCTCCACACCAAGACACATGGCAACCCAGACAGACAGGAAATGCAGGTGTGATTTCTCGCGTCCCGACCTCTTTCAGTTTCTGTACATGTTTAAGGATCATTTCCTAACAAATGCTAATTTTTAACAGTTGTCTACATCGCCTCAGCAAACATAAATAACCTGCTAGCCTCTGCTGGAATATTCTATTTTAACGGAGTCTAAGGTGGAATTAGACTTTTTCTTGTGCTTTTTGGCACAAATTGCTTGACAGGCGGATGACAAATCTGATTAAGGGATTAGCGCTGTAATGCAAGGCCGATCTGATAGCAAGATTATGTGTGTGCATGTGTGTGTATTAATCTCTTCCACAAGAACCCTCTGCAGTACTTTATGTGGAGATTAAGGTTGATACAGATAACAAAAACTAATCCTAAATCAAAAACTAGCAGTGAGAAATTTTTTTTAATGTCAATACATTAAAACTGCAATGAACACTAAATCACATAAAAGTATCTAGATTTGCAGGTAAAATCAGCTTTATTTGCAGTTTGGTTTCTTTTCCCTCATTGCATTGTGCTGTAGAAGCATCACTATAAAAATTAAGATGAGACAGTAACACTTTGGTTCCAGAAGGTGGCAGTGATGTGAAATAAAGTAGAACATTAAACTAAATAAAATCTGGGGGCACAGTAGAGTAGTACTTAGCTCATCCACCTCACAGAAAGAAAGTCCTGGGTTTAAGTCCTGGGCTCGGCGAGGGCATTTCTGTGTGGAGTTAGCGTGGTCCGTGCTTGTGTGGGCTTCCTCTGTGCACTCAGGTTTCCTCACACAGTTCGTAGGCATGCACATTATTCTAATTGGCTGTTTCATATTGCCCCTAAGTATAAGTGTGACCTGTATGGTTGTGTGTCGGCCCTGCGATATATATATATTTATATATATATTCATTCCTTCATTCATTCAGTCATCTTCTTCCGCATCTTCTGGGGTTGGGTTGTGGAGGCAGTAGCCTAAGCAGTGAGATTCCCGAACCAGCCGAGAGATGTAGTCCCTCCAGCGTGTTCTGGGTCGGCCCCGGGGTCTCTTCCCGGTTAAACATCCCTGAAACACCACACCAGGGAGGCGTTCGGGAGGCATTCTAATCAGATGCCTGAGCCACTTCAACTGGCTCCTCTCAATGCGAAGATGCAGCGGTTCTACTGCGAGTTCCTCTCAGATGGCAGAAACTCTCACCCTATTTCTAAGGGAGAGACCTGCCACCCTGCAAAGGAAGCTCATTTCAGTTGCTTGTATCATTCGGTCACTAACCAAAGCTCGTGACCATAGGTGAGGGTAGGAACGTAAATTGATTGGTAAATTGAGAGCTTTGCCTTCTGGCTCAGCT
>JAOUQZ010000026.1:653355-663801 GCA_028564935.1 Neosilurus hyrtlii
CTTAAGTTGCTCTGCATTTGAGTCTACTTCCACCTCTAGTAGCTTTGTGGTGAAAGCCTTGCTCATCACCTCAACAAAATGGGTTCAAAACCCAAGTCTGACAGAAAACCTAGCCATGACAGACTCAGCAGAACAGTTGAACAGTTTTTGCTCAACTATGGACATGCATGGTCAAGTCCTGACCAACCAGCATAAGATTCTAGCTCATCATGACCAAGTTCAGCGGCTAGCCCGAACCATTCAGAGTTTGGCTCCAGTTTCCTTTGTTCCCTCTCCTATTCCACAAGCTCCTTCAGCTCCACCGGCTCCAGCACAGCAGCCCTCCATGCCCGCCCCTTTACACCCACCTGTGCTTCCACCACCTTCTCAACATGCCAGATCTAAGCCTTGACTTCCGGCACTCCAAAGGTATGACGGGAATCCTGGCAGATGCCAGGGATTCCTGACTCAGTTCCAGCTGAATTTGAACTGCAGCCTACTGTCTTCACCTCTGATAGGTCCAGAATTGCATGTCATTACACTTTTAACTGGCAAGGCCCTGGCTTGGGCAACAGCCATCAAACAAAAGCAGGGTCCAGAATGCTCAAACCTCATTGTTTCATTAATGACATGCTGCAAATTTTTGATCAATCTTTTACAGGCCAAAACACAGCCAACCAACTTCTACATATACGTCAGGGGAAAAACAGTGCAGCTAACTATGTCATTTTCTTTCAGATCCTCGCAGCGAAAAGTGGCTGGAGTGAGCCTGTAGTCATATTCTTTTTCTGAATGGTCTATCTGATACCTTGAAGGGAATCTCAGTATCAGCAGATTGTCCTGGTGACCTCGAATACCTTATCTCCCATGCCATACATCTTGACAACCAGCTCCAAGAACGTCCCAGAGATCACAACAGTTTCCTGAGGCACTTTGAAATAGCTGGTCCCTCTGGTCATCTTTCTCTGTCTCCCACTGATGCTCCAGAACCCATGCAAGTCAGACACACTTGTCTATCACAGAGCTTCTTTTCCTGAGCTCTCGAGAAAAGAACAATCCTGTCCAGCAGCAGGAGGGCTGTGACGAGAGCTATCCCAAATGCCCTGGTGCCAGGATCCACCTTCCAATTACCATCTCTTGGGGTAAGCAGTTTAATTCATGACAGGCATTAGTAGATTACAGTGCTGCTGGGAACTTTATTGATGTTAGTCTTTTGCATAGACTTAAGATTCCCCGGGTTACCCTTAACACTCCACTCTCTGTCACAGTTTTAGATGGTCACCCACTTGGTCAAGTGTGGAAAATCACCAAGAAGAGATTTCATTGCACATAATTGGGTTCCCAGTGGTTCTGGGCTTTTCTTGGTTGAACCGTCACAACCCCCATATTGATTGGATCACTGGCACTCTCCTGGAATGGGGTCACGTGCCACGCAACTTGCCTCTTTCCAAGTCCTTCCCTACAGCCAAAGTCTCTTGATCCCTCTGAGCTAACTCATGTTCCTGCCGAGTTTCTGGATTTGAAGGAGGTATTTAACAAGAAAACTGTATCTACACTTTTACCCCACAGACTCCATGACTGCACAATTTATTCTTTTGTCAGGCACCAGTCCTCCACATGGTTGTATCAATTGATCAATGCTTACCATTTGATCAGAATCCACAAAGATGATGAGTGGACGACGGTCAGGTTATGCCTTTTGGACTGACCAATGCCTCTGCTGTTTTTAGGCACTTTTTATTAATGTCCTCAGAGACATGATTATCCAGTTTGCTTTTGTTTATCTGGATAACATCTTAATCTTCTCCGAATCTTTGCCTGAGCACCATCATGTCTGTCAAGTCCTCCAGAGACTGCTCAAAAACAACCTCTTAGTAAACCCAGAGGAGTATGAGTTTCATGTCACAGAGGTCTCCTTCCTTGGGTTTTTCATTAGGGAGGGCAGCATTCAAATGGTCCCAAAGAAGACCCAAGCGGTGCATGACTGGCCACCCCTAAGTCCATCAAGGAGTCCCAAAGGTTCCTTGGATTTGCAAACTTTTATTGAATGTTTATCTAAGACTTCAGTTGGGTGGCTGCCCCCATTTCATCCCTAAGAAGAGTGGTGTTTCTTTTGGGTGGACTCAGCAGGCTGCCAAAGCATTCCAGGAGCTTAAGGAATGTTTCTCTTCAGCACCCGTCCTGACACTCCCCGATTCAGGTTTGCCATTCATTGTTGAAGTAGATGCCTCAGTTGTAGGAGTGGGAGCCATTCTGTCTTAAAGTTCTTCTGATGGGAAACTTGTTCCTACTGGTCTCACTGCTTGACTCCCACTAAGTCTAGTTATGATGTTGGAGAACAGGAGTTGATGGCTGTCAAATTTGCTCTCGAAGAATGGAGACACTGGTTGGAAGGGGCCGAATATCAATTCCTGGTATGGACTGACCATATAAATCTGGAATACCTCCAACAAGCTAGTCATCTTAACTCCCGTCAAGCCTGATGGGCACTGTTTTTCAGCCGTTTTGACTTCACTCTCTCATACCGTCCTGGAACCAAGAACAAGAAGCCAGATGCTCTTTCTAGACAGTTTCTTCTATCAAGTCATGATGATTATGCAAGGCCAATTATCCCAATCTCACGTATAGTAGCTTCTATCTGCTGGGGAATTGAGACTATTGTAAGACAGGCACAATAGAGTGACCCAGATCCTGGAACAGGCCTTAGTGGACTTTTGTTTGTTCCTCAAGCTGTGAAATCCCAAGTCCGCCAGTGGGGACATTTGTCTCATCTTACTGCCCATCGTGGAGCTCATAGAACACCAGTTTTTCTATAGATGTTTCTGGTGGCCTGAGATTGTTAAAGACATTAAGGGGTTTGTGGAAGGCTGCCTTGTGTGTGTTCAGAGCAAAAACCAACAACAACACCCACAAGGTCTGCTGCATCTCCTCCCCATCCCAAGTCGTCCCTGGTCCCACCTCTCTATGGATTGTATCACCCGTCTACCAGTGTCTGAAGGTAGCAGTGTTATTTTAGTTGTAGTCAACAGGTTCTCCAAGGCCCGCCGTTTTGTACCCTTACCCAAGTTACCTACAGCATTTGAGACAGCTAAACTTGTTATTCAGCATGCCTCCTGAGTTTTTGGTCTCCCAGGACACTGTTTCTGACAAAGGATAGGAAATGATATCTCTTTTGGATTGTCCCTGAAACCTGTTTGCACATTCTCTGATTGTTTTGTCCTGAACCAGACATTGGCCTGTTTTATGTTTTAATGGACTTTGGATTTAAACTGCTTGCCCAGACTCTGCAGTCCTTTCCATATTTTCTGACCTTCGTGTTTTTGTCTGGATTTTAGTGTTTTTTTGTTTGTTATTTTGTTTTTTGTTTTTTTTTTTTAACAATGGATTTTTTTATATTAACCCTCCCATTTTTGCTTAATTTGCTCTGCATTTAAGTCTTCTTCCACCTCTGGTATCTCTGTGGTGAAAGCCTTGCTCACCGTCTTGGTAAACTGGGTTCAAACACCAAGTCTTACATTTTCTTTGCAACAAGAAAAACTGTTTGTGACTCTGAAAAACTGTTAGTGAACTGTTTAGCAACCTTTAAAATCCCTGATGAAACCTAAAATTTGCTAAGTTCATCAGCATTCACTGCTCAGTGAGATACTAGCTTTAACATTTATTGATTACCTCTGCCAGGGATCACATTGTGTTTGTCTGTGTATATTTGTTTGTTTGATTGGGTGTTGGCAGCGTTACTCAAAAAGTTATGAATGGATTTTGATCCTTTTTTTTTGGTAAGGTGGAATACAAGCCCAGGTAACATTCCATTACAAATTGTTGATCTGGATGAAATTCTGGACACAGGAATTTTTTTAATGATTATTTAATACGCTGGCTTTTTTTTTTTCAAGCATTGTGTCACCAGCAGTTGGTCCAGCAGGAGGTGTTGTGAACTTTCTGGATATTTTTCACTGAGTTTTGTGCTCTCCAACTGCTTCAAGTATTTAATCTCCTAATAACTCCATACGTGTCATTTCTGTAAAACAAATTCCTGTTATTATTTACACCAGCATGGCTATAAACCCTTATGATTACTGCACCAGCGTCTCGCGTTGTTTTTAATGTTATTTATCTTACAGTGACTGCAGAGTTTCTGAGTCAGAAACATTATATATCTCTGATAATGGAGACTCCTTCCTTAAATTCTAAATAAACTTTAATATGGATTTATGTACAACGGAACACATGCTTTTACTACAGAAATGCCAGCAAACACTTTACAAATAACATCTTACTACTGGTTTTAGTTCTTTTACTTCTTATTATTTTAACATTATGTGATTTTAGTTGTTTTTGCATTTTAGACACAACTTCTTTATGTGAGTGCAGGCTTTGCTAGACATTCTGTCTAAAGAAACACAAAAATAAAAGATCTCGGAGAAGAAGTATATTGTCTTTAAAAGTATGATCTTGTTTATGTGTTCAAACAAACAGACCAAAAACAATATAACGGTATCAGTAAATGTAACGTTGTTTTATTATCAAGAAGATACAAATAAAAGTAAAAAGAAACAAGCAATTATAAATGGTTCTGTAGACATAACATCCCAGTTGGAAAATTTGTTTTGAAGACTTCTGACCAATCAGAGACAAGCATTCAACAGATTTGGTAAGAACTGACAATGTCAATGGAAGGTAAGATATACAGTAACAAAGTGCTGAGAGTTTTAAACAGATTATTCACATTACTGCTAGGCAGACTATGCTAACTTTGTAATTAGCTGCAGTATTTAATTCATATTTAAAACATTTGCAAAAAAGAGCAATTTATACGTAGAATTTCTGTATTGTTGTAAATGTAAAAAACCTACAAGGTCAAAAAGGACATCAGTTCTATTTTTAAAAAAGTCGTTGGTTGCGTAGTTTTTTCTTTCTTTCTGTCCAAAGACGATAAGGCCGCTTTGGGATGCCATGTCAAACCGAGAAGACGTATCGGAAAGCCACATAGAATTGTATAACACCCCAAACCTTTCTAGCTGTCACCATCACCCTGGATGCAGGGAAGAAGGATGAGGAAACGATGGCGGAGGGATAGAGAGTGATAGAGGGATGAGGAAATGATAGCATGGAGCCGTTTTTATGCTTGAGGTCAAGGGTCATGGTGGGCTGATTTGTGTTTTTGCTGATAAGGTAAGCTTTTTGTCGGGGTTTCGTTTAACACAGGCCATTCTGATGGATGCTATTTCACTGGAAATTAATATGAATGTTTAGATTTATTTATTTTATATAATTTCTGAAATAATTCTAATTTTGGCATTGGCAGTAATGTGAGAGCAAGCTCCTGTAAGGAACGACCAAAGAAATAAAACTGTACACTGTTTTCGTTAAGTTTCATTAAAATAGCCAGTATACTAAGAATGTACTTTCTAAAGGTTTATGGGCTGCATGGTGGTGTAGTAGTTAACACCTCCACCTCACAGCTAGATGGTCCTTGGGTTTGAGACAGTTGCTTCTGTGGGGAGTTTGCATGTTCTGCCTGTGCTTACATGGGTTTCCTCCGGGTAGTCCAGTTTCCTCCCACAGTCCAAAGACATGCTCACTAGATTAATTGGCTGTTCCAAAGTGCCCCTAGCTGTGAATGTGAGTGTGTGTTGGCCCTGCGATGGTTTGGAGAGCTATTCAGTGTGTACCTGCCTTCGCTCAGTATCGACTGAGATAGGCTCTAGTCCCCTGCAACCCTAAGGATTAAGCAGTTCAGTAAATTAGTGAGTAAAAAGTTTGGTTTGATTGTCATTACACAATTCTATAACAACAACATGAGAAATATGTTAGCTAGCTCAGACATAGCTAGTTCACGTTCTTGCTAGTCTAAAAATGCACAACCCTCAGTGCCCTTCAGGTTTCAATATTTTACTGGATGAATCAGTTTAAAAAAGTAGCCTAAAATGTCAGTCTTTAGGCTAATTGTCCATACACTTCTTTGCTAGTGCTAGTGCTGTTTATTGCAAAGTAGATAAGTTTTAGGGAATGTCTGGCCATATCAGTGTGTGTAATATTAGCAATAAAAATCACACAGATAACATAGAAATACTCCTCACTGGCTTTTCAGCAGCTCTTCCTCACATGCATGATCCTCATCCTCATCTTCATCCTGATCCTCCTGTGTCGATGTATTTGTCACCTTGGCAGTTTTTCGACTGGTTGCTGTGTGGCAGCGTGCCTGCCAGGCACAGAGACGACAAAAGGTGAATCGTTGCCAGGCCGATGCCAAGCTGGTGCCACGCCGTGACCTAATAAATCCGGCGCCGCGGCAGGATGCGACCTGGAAACAAGCATGAAGCCCAGACAGATTGGTGGAGCAGCAGTGGGTCGAGATGTTGCTGATATTCCACTGACAGACACCTCCTGGATTCACTGTAATGTCCTTAGGCTGCCAACACACTTCCAATGCTACAGATCTACAGCAGGTTTTTTTTTTATTTTTTAATTTTTAAATTTTTTTACTGTAGTGCTGTGTAAGGATCACATCAGTGCAAGTTAGTAAGGATGCTGCTCACCATTTATATCTTTCTAATCAGAATAAAACTGTGTGTATGTAAGATTAACTGTCATATTTTTACAGTGGCCTGCATGTTGGTGTAGTGGTTAGCATGTTTGCCTCATAGCAATAAGGTCCTGGGTTTGATTTCCAGGTTCGGGTATTGCTGAGTGGGGTTTGCATGTTCTCCCCTGGCTTGTGTGGGTCTCCTCTACATACTCCGGTTTCCTTCCACAGTCCAAAGACATGTACATTAGGCTAATTTGCTGTTCTAAATCTCCCCTATGACTGAGTGTGAGTGTGAATGGTTGTGTGTGCTGCCCTGTGATGGGCTGGTGAGCTGTTCAGGGTGTACCCTGCCTTTTACCAGTGTTGGCTGAGATAGGCTCCAGCCTCCCTGCGACTCTAGTCGGATTGACCGATTCATCAAATGAGTGAGTAACTTATTCAACAAAATAAGCACACTTTTTTAAACAGACTTATGCTAATTCTTGCAAGTTATTGTGCATAGAAAGCTAATCTTGCAAGTTTGAAATTGTCCACATAGGCACTATGTTTCTGCCGGTGTGTGCTCAATTGAATGCTTCCCCCCAACCACCTGCCCCTTACCCCAACAAAGAAATACAATATTCACACACTTCCCCACCACCAAACCAAACGATGACACTGACGAGATATTCTCAGGTATACACATAGTTTCAGTGTGGAGTTTGCATGTTCTCTCCATGCTTGCATGGGTTGTCTCTGTGTACTTCAGTTTCACTATATATGTGTGTGTGTGTGTGTGTGTGTGTGTGTGTGTGTATATGTATATGTATATATATAATATGTGTGTGTGTATAATGTATGTGTATGGAGAGAGAAGGGGCATATAAAGATGAGAAACATTTACTTTATTTTATTAATTTATATTATTATTTGTTTTTATGGTAAATAATAGCTGGAAGAATCTGGAACTCTTGTCCATTTTAATTTCACTTTGTTGTTGATTTTTTGTAACAATTTCTTTGTTAATCCTCAGTTGTGTTAAATATATAAAAATATAAATATTGAAAGAGCGTATTCATGAAGGAAAGATCATTAGGAGTTTTAAAAGTTAGCGTTTTCAGGAGCTGAACGATGCACGTTAACCTCGTTATGTATTCCGCGTGCATGATGAGCATGTGTGTAGAATTCTTTCTTTCCCTTTCATCCAAAATTAAGTTTCAGGTGCTTTCCGCTGTTTTTTTTTCTCCATAAATGTTCGCCCGTATTAATTAAAAGTAATTATGAGACCACGGCGGGCAGAGATAACCAAAGCGATAAGGGGTATTATGTCTTGGCTTTTGCTTTTATCAAAGTACATAATTTCCACTCTAATTTGAATTAATTGGAATTAATTGTATGCTACACTGGTCTCAATACAGGCAAGTAATCCTTGCACTCTGAAAAAAAGGGGAGGGAGATAAAACCGACCCTTTTCTTTATTCAGGTTAATTACGTTTCCTTTTATGTCTTCTCCTGCCGCCTTCACTGGTTGCCTTTGCTGTAGTGCAGAAATATGAGCCGTTAAATGGCTGAAAGAAGCACTAACGTCATGTGACCCCCCCACCCCTCGTCCACCCCGCCGATCTCCAACCAGAATAAGTGAACTGTCAGCAAATTCCGGAGCAAAAATTAATTATTTCAGCTTGATAAACCTTTTCATCCACTTGACTCCTTGTGCAGAAAAGCCAATTAATAATGTCAAACATGCTCTCTCTGGTGGGACGGGCCCTCGGCTAATGAGTGTATTTACTTCAAGGGCTGAATGAAGTGAGCGAAGAGGCGAAACTTTGTCCCAATCACGACACGACGCACCTGTCAGAAGGGCCCTCGTGTCACTGCTGCAAGCGAGAAGGGGGTGGGGGGAGTGGGGGGTTTTGGACCTCGTTTTTTCTTTCTTCATCTCTCAAATGTACTTTCCTTCTTAAATAATTAACATCTGAGCAGGATTAGCAAAACGATCACATACTCATGGCTTGAAGAACCGAATTTTTTTTTTTTTTGTGTGATGTTTACACCAATATTGTAAATATAATCAATGTCTATATCTAATCTATGCCTGCATACATGCCTTTATCACTCACTCATTTGCGGCACAAGTCTATCTCAGCCAACATTTGTGTGATTCTTACTGCTAACATCACACACATTGATATTGCCAGATATTCCCTAGAACATACCTACTTAGCAATACATTTACATTTACAGCATTTTAAAGATGCCCTTATCCAGAGTGACTTACAGAAGTAAGTCAATAATAATAAACAGCATTCACTAGCACTAGCAAAGAACTGTATGGTGAATTAGCCTAAGGTCAGACATTTTAGGCTACTTTTTAAAAACTGATTCACGCACTGAAATATTTAAACCTGAAGGTTATTGTGGGTTGTGCATTTTAGGCTAGCAATAATGCAAACTAGCCGTATCTGAGCTAGCTATTTCTCATGTTCTTGCTTGTAGTGTAATGACAATCAAATAAAACTTTTCACTCACTCATTTACCAAACTGCTTAATCATATTAGGGCTGCAGGGAACTAGAGCCTATCTCAGCCAGGGAAGGTGGGATACACCATGAACAGCTCACCGGACCATTGCAAGGCCAACACACACAACCATTCATACTCACATCATCACCTAGAAGCAATCAAGAATATCCAAATAACCTAATGTGCATGTCTTTGGACTGTGGGAGGAAAACAGAAAACTTGAAGGAAACCAAGCAAGCACAGGGAGAACTTCACAAAAAAACAAGATTGAGACTTGAACCCAGGACCTTCTTTCTGTGAGGTAGACATGCTAGCCATTACGCCACCATGCCACCGACATCTACATCTACACTTTATAAGCAAATGGGATAATTTGTTATTTATGTAATTTTCAAATATAATCATTTTTTAAAGAATTTTCTTCTTTTAAAAAAAAAATCTGACAATTTTTTTTCTTTTCTTCGATGGCCTGGCGAGCTGTCCAGGGTATACACCGGCCTTGCTCAGCTTTTCTGGGTTTTTTTTAAATCTTTTTTTTTGTTTTTAAACCTTTACTGCTGTATTATTTTTCTATTATTTTTATGATTTCAGCACTTTTTATTATTTTTTACTCAGTATGTTTCTTTTTTTCCTTCTTTGATTTTTTTTTTCTCTAAATGTTTTTCTTAGTGATTTTTAAAAAAATAATTTAATTTAAATACATTTTATATTTTATATATATACATATTATATATTAAAAAATATATTTTTTAATCAAATTGTTTCTTTTATTAATTCTTTTTCTCCAGTGTTTATTTTAAATATTAATTTTTTCAATAATCATTGTGCGGCAGCACGGTGGCACAGTCATAAGCACATCTGCCTCGCAGCAAGAGGAGGGGTTCAATTTCCATGGTTGGGGCATTTTGGTGTCGAGTTTGGTCTCTTTGCACATGCACAGTAGGCTAAGGAAACCAGAATACCTGGAGGAAACCCATGCAAGCACAGGGAGAACATGCAAACTTCACAAAGAAATGCCCTCGCCAAAATTGGGACTTGAACCCAGGACCTTCTTTCACTGAGGCAGACATGCCTAACCACTACGCCACCATAGCATTTACATATACATTTACATCTACATTTACATCTACATCTACATCTACATCTATGCTTTATCAAGGTTTATGTCTGTGTCTAATTATGATCTACATCTCCATGTGTGTCTTATTTACATCTATGTCTAATCTGTATCTGTTTATCTATGGTTACATTTTTCCTACCAGTATCTATATCTAATCTATGTCAGTACCTACATTCACATCTTTATCTAATCTACATCTATAACATCTATTACATCTTTATGACAAATTTATGTCTACATCTTGTCTGCATCTCTGTCGAATCTATGTCTATATCAATGTCTACATCTATATCTTCGAATAAGACTAATTTACATCT